>CAEFZY010006984.1:25000-49679 GCA_903066815.1 Brachyrhaphis roseni
CAGCTACCACCCTGCAACTTTAACATACATCCCTGCTCCAACACGCCTGAGTCAAAATGCTGACAGGAACTCCGCTCTGTAGAGGCCTGCTAATGAACCATTCATTTGGTCCAGTTGTGTTGGAGAAAGAATGACTTCCTTCTCCAACACTGGAGGAATGGATCATTCCTGGATTCCTGGATCCAGGAATGTCCCCTCGTCTCTCACCCATTGAATGCTAGAGATAGGGATCAGACCCCAGAGATGGATAGATAGATAGATAGATAGATGGACAGATGGATGGATAGAAAAACTTTATTATTGTGTTGTTAATCAGGATTTGGAAGAGTGGTTCCAGTGAAAGAAGCTCCTACTGCTGCAGCAGACCAAGATATTTCGACAGTTTCATTACCCCAACTTTGTGGATGAAGGGCCACTTCCTGTTTCAACATGACTGCACCAATACACAAAGCAAGGCCCCTGAAGACTTGGTTGAGTGAAGAACTTGACCGAATAAAACAACTTTGGGATATACTTATTATTGTTTTCTGGCAATGAGTTGGTGTTTTTTGGTGTCTGGAAAATGAGACGTATCAAAAACATCCTGATTATGACGTCACTATTGGCAAGTACTGCCCTGTTACCAAGCAACTCAAGCATATGTGTTTGTTTGTTCTGCTGGTTTTGCGCAGTACAATGAGTTAGCGTTCAGAAACCACTCGCTGCTTTTTACATGGCTGTTCAGGATTCTCCAATTCTTCTGACTCAGGATCAAATATGAACCATTGTACCATTCCACATCTGTTTACAGTGCATAAAGTGTAAATATTGAGTTGGGGGCGTGGCCAGCAGTAGGTTATTTGCATAAAAGTAACAGTGTCTTAAAACAGCTCAACCTGAAAGGAGCTGAGAAAGTAAAATCTCATTATCTGAGAGTGATTTTGCACAAATAATGTAATAAGTTTTGCATAAACCTTTCATAATTTGTGTTAAAGGAAGCATAAAATAGATCTTTAAACAACATCCACCAAGCAGAGCCTACAGTAGATTAACAACTTCCCCTTTCCACCACTGACTTCAAACAGTGCTTTACATAATTAACACTTTAATCTTCAGTCACTAAGCAGAGAAATTAAGGACCAGAGATGATCCTGAAAGGGTGCCAAAGTTTCACCTGCAGCTCTAAACCAGCAGGATTCAATCTGTCCTGGAAGAATCTTAAAGCAACGGTACGAAACATCCCGGTTAAAATGGGTCAGAACTGGAGGCAGAACTGAGGAGCCGAGACAGTTTGTGCCTTCAAAAGATAAAAAGACCCCACTATACATGAAAAATACATTTCATGAGTTAAAAATTTATTTAAAATAATATTTAAAATGTAAAACAGTTCTCTTTGAATATTACACACAGAATATAAAACATTTGACTAAATCTAATTTATAAATGAATAGATAACCAAAACTTAATATTGTGAAGCATTTGCCAGTTTAAAAGTAAAAAAAAAAAAAGTATGCACATTCCTTTAGTAAAGTTTACAATATTATGTCAGAACTTAAACACAAAGCTGATGAACCGCCTCAGTTGTGAAACTCATAACTGTTTCCATTGACAGCAGTCAATCAATATTAGTGGCTAATATTTAATAGAAAATCTGGTTAAAATGGAGAAAATATGTCGATGTTTTTACCTTCTGTCATTTCTACTTAAATGAAGATCCTCCTCAGTGTTGACCTTTTGACATAGTTTTGGCACATCAGACTCTATGCTGATGATATTCACGTTTATCTCATTGAACTCTTTCAGTTTCTGACAGTTTCTGAGGTTTACTGCAGCTGATCCTTAAACCGCCAGCAAACCTTCAGGAGGTTTTTTAAGGGTTAGTAACTCTGTCACCACTTTGTCCTGCAGGATGGGTTTCTGTCAGGAGTTTGAAGTGATGGTTCACACCTCACCTGGTCCCACCTGTGGGACCTTCAACCGTCTGCATCTCAGCCTGATTGGATCACAAGGCGAGACTCCGCCTGTCACAGTGAACGACGACCACCACCTGCTGCCTGGATCTGTGAGTTTCATCAGTAATCGTTCTGATGGGGTGAAACAATGCTCCGCTAACGCCTCTTCTCTTTGCTGCTGAGATTTTGCAAAGCTAATGGTGTCCGTCTTCCTAGACGTGCCTGGTCCTGGTCCGGCCCAGTGGCCCGCTGGGTCGGGTGGTTCTGGTTCGGCTCCAGCTGGAGGTGCGGACTGGATTCCCTAATGTGGACTGGCACTGCAACAGAGTAGAGCTCCGCCAACGGGTTAAAGGTCAGGAACCAAGGCCCGATGGTTCAGAAACGCAGGTGTTCTTGTGCGACAAGTGGCTGCGGACAGCAGATGGCGACGTGGAGCTGCGCAGCGGAAAGCGTGAGATTATTTTTGGTCCCTGAGAAGCTTCAGCTTCTTACAATCACATCAGATCCATCTGACTCTGTCCCTGTGTTTCCTGTCGTTGGTGTTGCTCCAGTGTGTTTGCTGGCGGAGGAAACTGAAGAGCGAGTGAAGCAACAGCGACTCAGCCAGCTGCAGCGGCAGCAGCAGCTCATCAGGTGCAACACATCAGGCTCCTGGAAAACTGTCCTGGCTATTGCCTTTCTATGCAGCTTGATTCTCATCTGCCTTCAGTGTGCCACCTGGGATTTGTCCCATTCAGTTTGATTTTTTAAAGATGAATTTAAACCAGGCCAATCGGTGAACATTCACGTATCTTCACTCAGATACGTGAATGAAGACGTTGTATCTGACCAAATTGCAGACTGCCAATGGAAGGGAACAAATCTGTTCAGTCTGTGTTGCTCACGCTTACAAAATTAGAACAGGAAGAACGTTTAAGACATTTTATTGTTGGAAAAGATGTTGTTTGGCTCGGCTCTTTGCAGTTGAGAATAGTTGTTTACAGTGCAGGAAATCTCTGGTAGCCTTCATCAATCAAGATGGTGCGTTACATATGTCATAGACAAACTTTAGCGATTGGTTGAGATCAGAGTCAGTAGTTTCAAACATCATTTCACCTCGAGCAAGCAGTCATTTCTCAACAGTCAAAGGTCCCGACTCTCTCATGAAGCGACGTGTAAAACAAGAGTCTGGTTTTTAACAGAACAGAACAAAAATCAGGCAACTGAATCAGAACAGGTTCCTTAAAGTACAACAAGAAACCAAAGTAAATGTAACTGAACATAGAACAAAAAGACGTGAATTAATGTTCCTGAGAAGACCTGAAAGCATCTTTAGACCAGGGTTTGCTCTAGAACTGGGTTTACACCTGATCTGATCTGTATCTGACCTGAACTCTCTCCCGTTAACAGGTGGTGCGTGTTCATCGAAGGCGCTCCTCAGTGCCTCGATCTCAAGAGTGTGTCCGATCTCGGGCCGAACCTGAGCTACACACACATCAGGTAAAACCCAGAAATGGTCTAACTTAGTCAGCAACGGCCGTCTCTGATCTGCTTCCTGTTCCTGTTCTGCAGTCCATCCTTCGACTTACACTACCTGAAAGGCTTCGCCGGCCGGGCCGAACCCTGGAGCAGCTTCTCTGAGCTGGAGACCGCCTTTGCCTTCAGTGGACATCGGAACAACGTCGCCAGTAAGAACCAGAACCGCCCGGCTCACTTAGTCACCGACCCGTCACACGATGCTGATGAAACTAATATGTTTGTATTTGTTTTGTAAATTTGATTGTTTGGGTTTTTGTAGTTCTTGTGTCTATAACGTCTTGGTTTCTCCCTGACGGTGAAATTCTAATGTCTGAAATGTTTTGCATCATAATCATCTAATTTAGGTATTCCAGTCACTCCCATTACCACAGGCGTACAAAACCCAGCAGCTTGTGCTGCAGATTGCTGCTACAAATATCTGAAGGAATGGGTCACTCTCAGGTCAATGAACCTCAGCTCGGTACCAGGACAGGATTCCACCTGGTCAATAAGTCCAATTGACAGTCTGTTGTGGAGCAAGACTAAAGATTTATGCAGGTCAGACTGGATTGGTTAAAATTCACACACAGACCTCCAAACGTGACCTTCTGGTTCGCTCTATAACATTGTGTAGAAAACTTTATGAACAGAGTCCGTGACCAAACATCTGGATCCAAACCAGACATGATGCTCAAAGCATCAGATGCTCCGCCCTTAAGGATCCAAAGAAAGGACAAAGATATCTGGGAGAATTTTAAACTGTCACCGTAAGAGGAATGGTTCCAGGACGGACGCTTTCTGTTCCAACATGGATGAAGGAGTTTGGTGTAGAAGAACTTGACTGGCCTTACCTCAAACTTATGACTGTGAGCCAGGATTCATTGTCTTACATCAGTGTCTGACCTCCCTGAGGAACCTGGAGAATGAAACGGACTCCTTGTGGAAGACCCGTTCTAGACAAGCTGAAGCTCTAGCTGCTAACAATGGACCAACATTATAGTAAACTGTGGGTTAAGATCAGGATGTCCATCAGGTTCATGTGAGTCAGTGAAGACGGTGAACTTGTTAGCTGTACAGCTAATCGAGGTGCTTGGTGTTTATCTGTCCGTGTCTCTGGGTGTCCTCCAGCTCAGCTGTCCAGCTGTCTTTTGTCTGTCCAGAGTTTGTGAAGGCTCACTGGATGGAGGAGTGGTATTTTGGCTATCAGTGTCTGAACGGCTGCAACCCTCTGCTCCTGCGTCGGACACACCTCATCCCTCCGAACCTAGCCGTCACCTCTGACATGCTCCGCCCCTTCCTACCTGCAGACTCCTCCCTTGAAGAAGAGCTGCAGGTAACTTTGCAGTTCTGTGATTTGTGGCTCCTGTTGGATTCTATGTCAGAAACTCGATGCTTCCTGGTTAGAGAGGAAACATTTACCTGCTGGACTACAACCTCCTGGACGGGCTTGAAGGCAACCAGATCAATGGAAAGCAGACGTACCTGTCCGCCCCGCTGTGCCTCCTCCACCTGAACCAGGAGGGACAGGTGGTCCCCATCGCCATCCAGGTGAGCTCACACCCAGGTGGAAAACGCTGCTGCTGACCCAGACTGACACCCTGCCTGTAACCCTTCAGCTCCAGCAGACGCCCGGTCCGCAGAACCCGGTCTTCCTGCCCTCTGACTCCAGCTGTGATTGGCTGCTGGCTAAGATCTGGGTCCACAGCGCCGACTTCCAGGGTCACCAGCTGGTCTCCCATTACATGCGGACCCATATGATGGCGGAGCTGTGCTGCATCGCCACGCTGCGGCAGCTTCCAGAGCATCACCCTCTGCACCAGGTGAAGACCGGCCGCCACACCTGGAACATGGAGGACTACCTGTCTGTCCACCTGAGAGACCGAAACAATAACTGGTCCAAAGCAGTAGTGGGCACCGCTAACTGTAAAGCTAGTAGCGCTAACGCTAATGCACTAATCTTAAACATTAGCTCTGCTAACACTAAAGCACGATACCAACATGGTGTTTAGCAGAAGCTAAGGGTACAATGCACTAATCTTAAACATTAGCTCTGCTAACACTAAAGCACGATACCAACATGGTGTTTAGCAGAAGCTAAGGGTAGAGCGCTAATTTCAACTATACCTACTGTGCTTAAGACTTCAAAATAAGAGCATGAATATAAACGTCTCAGCAGTTAACCAAAACTTCCAGACAGAACTTTATTCACCTTAAAGTTTACAAAACAGCCAAGTAAATTAGCACTTTAGAATTTATGGAAACAAAATGCGCTAAATGTTTTCAAAGTTAGCAAAAACAGTAAAGCGTTAAACCAAAAATTAGCTATGCTAATTAGCAGAAGTGTGCCCACCACTGGTCCAAAGTGTTTATGATCTGGACAGATGATCAGTGACTTGAGGAGCAGCTCTACCAGTTCAGAGCAACATCTAACTGTACAAACAAGTCTGAACCTGAAGCGATCCGTGCCACTGGATCTTGGACCGCCATCTTGGTAGGCAAACGCGGCACAAAGCATAGATGAATTATGGCTTCCAGACCAACAAAGAGAAATAATATTGACACTGTTGATCAATGTGCAAGAGAAACGTATCAATAAAATGCTGCTGTCTGGACCGACCTGTATGAGACAGAGAATGTGTTTTGTTTTTTTTATTGTTGTCATAGCAACTCCATAGCAACTGTTATGACAGGTAGTTACGGATACCCTTCAAGATAGCGGTCAGCTACAAAATCCCAGTAAGTGCGACATCACATGAGAACCATGTTTATTTCTTGATAGTGAAAACCAGAAAAGGGTCATTTTATAAAATATGACAAACAGTCGAATCGGTGGAATTTAGCCGATAATCTATTAGCCACAAATACATGATAAAAATCCAACCTGATAAACATTTACTCTGTGTAAAATGGATGGAAGACCTGATATGTTGGTTTAATCTAACAGTTTTCAGAACATGGCGCAGCATCATCTGGTTCCAGAGAGCTGAAATAATAAATCCTGTGTGAACTTCAGAGGCTCAATCCTCATGTTCTCCCTCATGATTTATGTCTAGATTAACTGTGGAAACCATAAAATCCAATTATTTAGTTTTTTAATCTCATCTTGTGTTTATTCTGATTGTTTCTCCAGCTGCTGATGCCTCACATCAGGACGTCTCTGCAGATCAACATGCAGGCGCGAGCGTCGCTGCTGGCCACTAACGGCCCCTTTGATCAGGTAAAAACTCACCTGCAGGGCTCACTGCCCAGGGCGCCACTCTGTCTGGGGGCAGCCACAGCACTGAGTGGTTAAATGTCCTGAATATCTGCTATTATGGGATGCCGTTTGTAAAGTTAGACAGTCAATAATTTGTGTTATTTAGCCTGTCAAAAGAGAGAAAATGCGGGGTCATATTTTCAGCATGTTATTCATTCACATATGTCCCAATTTAAAACTAAACATTTAGTTAGAAAACTAAATATTTGGGGAATAGGTTGAAGCTAAATATTTAAATTGGAGATAATTGTTTAAACTGGATCTAAATATTTAGTTAGTTTAGGTATTTAGCTTGTTAATTAAATATTTACTTTGAAACTGGCTTTTATAAATGAAAAACATGCTGACTGAAATTTTTATTTTTCTCTTATGAATAAACAACCCAAATTATTGCTGTTAATTTTTGACTGTGAAGCTTTACTGAAATCATCAAATTTAAGATTTAGAATATGTTTTAATGAAAATGTTCCTTTTTTTTATGTAGAACCTCCTTAATTTGAGACAAAGCGTAGGAATTGGGGCAGAATGATCTGTTCCCTCAGGGCTGTAATGGCCTGGTTCTGGTTCTGGTTCTGGTTCTGCAGGCGGTGGGTTCTGGTCTGAAGACCATTCCAGACATCCTCCGCAGAGCGTCGGCCACCATCCACTATCGGTCCATGTGCATTCTCGACGACCTGCTGGACCGTGGCGTGGACAAACTGCCTCACAGCTTCTACGCTCAGGACGCACAGAGGATCTGGGACGCGCTGTACAGGTAAACGAGCGCACCCCAGCCCGGCGGCGCGGTGGCGAGCGTCTGCAGGGCGGCTCAGGTCTGTGTGTCCGGCAGGTTTGTCCTCAGCTGGGTCCAGCTGTACTACAGAGGAGACAAAGACGTCCAGAACGACTCCGAGCTCCAGAACTGGATCACCGACATCAACACACACGGATTCTCACAGAACGCAGGTTGGTTTGCAGCATCCGCTCACTGCAGAGGTCCAGTTATGGTTAGAGAACATCTGGACAGAGCAGAGCCGCCATGCTGAATCTAGAGCTTAACGTTTCCCAGAAGTGCAGCAATGGTTGGGTCTCACGGAGAAGCAGAACCATTTTCCCACGCCTGGCTGCAGTTCCTCCACCATGAACTCGTTTCTGATTCTACTTCCTGTCACCTCCAGGGTTTCCTTCGTGTTTCAAAACCAAAGCAGAAGTTTCCAAGTTTGTGACCATGGTCATCTTCTCCTGCTCTGCTTTGCACGCTGCCGTCAACTTCTCCCAGGTCAGTGGACACGGGACGGAAACTTTCAGGACGGGTTTGAGCACAAACACAAAGCAGCAACTAAAATATGAAAAATACAAACTAGTTTCTGTTAAAAGACATTTTAAAAAGGCAAATCAAGCCTCTCTGCGGGTTGTCTCTCTGCAGCTGGACTTTGCTCTCTGGATGCCCAACTGCCCAGCCGCCATGATGCGTCCTCCTCCGCAGGCTAAAGGCGCCGTCACAGAGCAGGACATCCTGTCCATCCTGCCGGACATCAACTCCACCAACCGAGTCCTGATTACCCTGAGTGTTCTGTCGCAGCCTGGCATTGACTTTGTAAGGCTCCACCCGGCTCGGCCTGTTGGAAAACTAATCAAACGCACCTCAAATTTTTTGTTTTTTACATCAGAACATCGGATCATTTTCCAACCAGTTTCCATGTTAATAATGGAAAACAACCATCAAGACGTCTGAGCCATTTCTCCTTCTTTCTGTAAAGTTTCTGTGTCTCTCTCTACAGGTTCCTCTGTGTCACTACAGGGAGGGCGTCTTCAGAGTCGACGCCCACCGCAGGCTGCTGGAGGAAGTGCAGGCGGAGCTCCAGGCCATTACTGATGACATCACAGAGCGCAACAGGCACCTGGAGCTGCCGTATACGTACCTGTGTCCATCCGGCATCGAGAACAGCGTCGCCATTTAAACTCCATCAACCGTCTTCAGATATTAACCATCTTTACTGCAACTTCACATTTCTATAACTCACTGTCCTTTAAACCTCCAGTAAGAAACTTTGATAGACAATATGTTGTTTCATATTTATTAAATCTGATTGAGCTTCTCCACCTTCTCTCTGAGCTGCTACTGCCGTCCGAGGAAATTCACCCAAAACACCCAATCAGAGCTAAAGGGCGGGGCTTAGTGCTGTCAATCAACCTCATTAAAGCACTGCTAAATGTGCTGATGGTGGAGAAGCAAATTGCTGTTACAGGAAAACCATGCCATGTTAGCTGTAGCATAGCAGAGAGCCAGAGGGGCGTGAGAGAGGCGGACAGTTTTAACAAATATGCAAATAAATAAAAGTTACATCGTGCAGCTTTGACCCTGAGGTGGACAAACTATGGAGGACTCAGGACTTTAACAAAATGATGCAGTAAAAAATATCTTGTTTTACTGAAAGCAGTAAAACAAGATATTAGTTTTACTGCTAATATCTTGTTTGGTTCTGTGCTATAAGCTCACTGCTTTCATATTCATGCTCACCAGGTTCTGTTTTGACAAGCTGCTTGCTCTCAACCAATGTTTTTACAGTGAATAATAAACGATGTCCTGGAGGATGGTGGTTCCCACAAGGTGGCGCTCTGCTGCCTGAACAGACGCTGCAGATCCAAAGTTAGTCCAGAAAAACTGTAAATATATTTAGTTTAAAGTGCAAACGCCGACTTCCCCTTCTGTCTCAAATGTGATTTCATTTATGATGTTGATCTGAATGAAATGTTTAAAATAGTAAAAAGCCTCTTCGTACTTTTTATCTTTGGTTTTAGATAATTGTCACCAATATAAAATCCTAGTTTTACACTTTATCAAGTCAGAGAACTTTAATCTGCATTCAGGGGAAATTAGAACAAATTCACAACAAAATCTCTAAGAAACATATTCTTGCTATGTCTCTTAGCAAACGGAAATCATTTTGGTGATTCTGACCTGAGAAAAAAGAGAAATGTAGTCTGATTTAATTTAAAATAATGACATAAAAATGGTGGCTCTGTTCTTTTAATAAGTGTATTTAAATTGTCAATAAAGCTTTTGAGTGACCTAGTCAAAGTCTGGGCTTAAATTCAATTGCGATTACCTTAAGTTTCCGGAAAATGCTGCAATGTAAATTAAAACAATTCAGCAAAGCAGAGCAGGTCAAAGTTCACGCACAGGGAGGAATGAGCAGTTGTTGGATTTAGGGGTTGATTAATTTTCTCATCGGCTCAAGTTGGTCTGGATTATTTAACCTTAATAAATCATCAATTAGAAATTAGTTTCTATGTTTTCTGATTAAACATATAAATATGATTAAAAAGAAGAAAAAACTAATCAATGTTTGAAAACTTTCTCTCAGCTCATTGGATCAACAGTTTTTGGGATTTTTTTCAGTTTTTTTTTCTTGCTCTCTGATTGGTCGGGTCAGCTCCGCCAGACTTACAGATAATAAATTAACAGAAACGGTAAAAACACGCGGCGCTAAGGTTTAAGGGAAACATGCAAATGTGGGGAAACTCCCGCAGTCCAGAGGGGAACTTCCTGTTGTGTGGCCAAAGTGTCTGACCAATATTTCCATTGTTATTGCCTCGTGTTGCTAACAGTTAGCATGCTAGCTGTCGCTGGTTAACCATGTTTCTCCGTTCAGCATCATGTCTGGATAGAGCCGCTATGTTTGTTTCAGCTGCTCCAACCAGTTGAGTCCGACCGCAGTACCTGCACCGACCACCAGGTGGCGAAAGAGCAGCTGCCTGAGCTGATGCTCTGATTGGTCGGCTGGTGGTCATCAGGTAAAGATGAGACAGAACCTCCAGACTTTTAAACATCAGCTTGTATTGTAGAATCACAGCAGGAACTCATCAGTGTCTGGACTGGACTGGACTGGACTGGACAGACCCGGACCAGACCGGGTCTTTACATTCAGTAACCTGGAGAGGAAGGACAGCAGTGCTGATTGTAAACAGATGAAGTCGCCTGAACCGTTAAATACTCCAGAAACAATGAGGTAACACTTTAAGAAGCGACTCCGGTTCAGAGCGGGAAATAAAATAAAACAGCAGGAAGACGTCTGCAGCTTGGTGCTGATCCGAGGAAAACGGGCCCGATTCCGGTTCCCGGAACCCGCCTGCCTGTCGGGTTTCCCTCCAAATCAGCAGCAAACTGAGCAGAACCTCCATAATACTCTGTAATGTTCAGGAAATGTTCTGGACCTGTAATGCTGCAAACACTTTAAAACAATAAATATCCATCAGTCTCTGAGTGGAGGGAATGTTTCCACCATCAGCGCTTCCACTCCTCAGTAGCTTCACATCTGGTGGTTCTGGTCCAGCTGAGCGGCCTAGCTGACCGGGTCCACCACCAGAACCTTGCACTCCCGCTTGGCAATCTTATCCACGGACAGCAGCGTCTTGTCCTGCGGCGGCAGGTAGAGCGGCCGGCCGACCGGGGAGCCGACCGGCGGCGTGATGGCCCGCCGCTCCATGGCGCTGCCCGTCCTGCACACACACACACACACACCAGGAGGGATTACCATGGAGACAGGCCATCCACCTGGTTTTACACCTGGACATGTTTTACCTCATGATGTGCGATCGGGACGGCTGCTGGTGGGAGAAGGACTGCGATCGGCCCAGACTGGCCTGGTGCCGGTCTAGAAGGTCCCGCACTGCAGGGCTGGATGGGCTGTTTTTACCTGGGGACCAGAGAATGGTAAATGGTATTAGTAAACAATAATACACTCAAAGCATTTTACACTGGATCCACCTTCACAGATCAACCTGGGCTGAGCGCCTTGCCCAGAGGCACATCAACATATGACGACTGGTCATCTTGTAACCTTCCAATTACAAGACGACTACCCTACCCACTGAGCCACAGCTGCCCCTAATGACCGTCGGTCACCGAGTGGTTGCCATGGAGACGAAGGAGACAGTTTCAGAGCTTCTCTGTGTGTCTCATCATCTATAGAAACATTTAAGTTCCTTCTGTGGGATCAACAGAACATCCTCTGTCTCTAATCTTTGAAACTGTTTTTGGGCTTCGGCTCCACTTCCTGCTAACTGTAGCCGCGTTTCCATTACAAGTGTAAGCAAAACTTTGCTGATGTTCCGCTAATATTGAAAAAAAAACAACACAATTTCACGATGGTGGTGTTTCCGTTAAATTAGAAATGACATCAAAATCACACGTTAATAACTTTGCTCACGCTACATGTCATTTAAAAACATGCTGCATTATGATCCTCCAAATACTTCCTGTCTTCTTCTTCATGGGTGGGTTTCAAAAAGTCAAATAGCACAACTACATGGTCAGCTGATGGGATCCGACGCTTCGGTCACACACCAGGTCTTCATTCTCAGTTCTGATTGTTTTGCATAAATCCTATTTCTTTCTGCGTTATCATAGCTGCTGATACGAACTGAACACTTCTCCCTTCTTTCTCCTACTACTCTCCAATTTGCATCATTTGCTGTTAATTAAAGTGTTAACTTTTGGTTTTCTCCGTATTTCCTGGTTGTTCTCTTTAGCTGATCAATTCGTAGTTTTTGAAATCTCATTTTGAAAACAATCGGATTTAGTTTCACATATGGAAGTGGAACAGATCGGACTTGGGTCGCATTCGCCTGCTCCTATGTCAGAACCAGAACCAGAACCTTCATCTGGACGGAGGAAGCGGTCCTTACGTGAGAGCGGCCGGGCGTCAGGCGGCGGGTTGGAGACAGAAGCGGTGAACTGAAGCTTGAGCTTCATGTGCTGACTCAGCTGGAAGGGAAGGAAACATCAGAGAACTTAGAAGACATAAAGCTGATAGGAAGAAAAACTGGAAACATTTAATTAACAGAAAAAAAGTTTATTTTTTTTATGAAAGAAAACCTGGAGACAAGTCAAATTAATGGATTGAGAACGTTTCATTTTATTGAAGAGCTAAAATAAAACAGTGTAGACATTCTGGGTCAAGAAATATAGATTTTATAAACTAAAAAGATAAAAAGTCACGTTTTGGACATAATGTCTCACTTTCTTCTCCTACTACTCTCCGTTTTGCATTATTTTGCTGTTATTTCTACTTTGTGTTCAGTTATTTTTCTCTCTATATTAGCTACATCTGGTCTGGCCTTCTGATTGGCTGATTCCACTGTCGCCCTCTGCTGGTCAGGAGGAGTGACGCTGCGGGTCAACGACTGGATTCTCTGTTGGGTTTCCTTAGATGGAAACTTTTTTTAAACCCATCTGAATAATAAACTGAGTTTAAAGAACTGAATGATAACGAGGATCAACTGGAATGAATGTCTGACTGAATTGAAGAGTTTTTATTTTGCAAAGCGCCTCTGGACGACATCAGTGGTGATATTATTGAACTGATTGCATCTGCGGCAGTAGCGACAGCGGTAGCAGTAGCAGTGATAGCCGTAGCGGCGGCTGTAGCAGTAGCAGTGGTAGCCCTAGCGGCGGCTGTAGCAGTAGCAGTGGTAGCCCTAGCGGCGGCGGTAGCAGTAGCAGTGGTAGCCCTAGCGGCAGCGGTAGCAGTAGCAGTGGTAGCCCTAGCGGCGGCGCCGTTGGTCCACCCACCTCATACAGTCCTGGTTTCAGGATCTGGAAGGACACGCTGAAGGACAGAGTGCTTCCTCTGCGGCAGTGGCCCAGGTTGCTGAGCGGGGTGTGACACACCACGGCGGCCAGCGCCGTGTCCTCGCCCCGACCGCGACCTGGACACATCCAGAACCGGGTCAGAACGGAACCACCTCCAGCACAGAAAACAGAACAGATTTAAAGTTAGAAGTTAGAGAACCAGTGTCGGTCCGAACCGACCTTCAGGGGTCCAGACGAGCCGGACGGCCAGGAAGTCCTGCAGGTTGTTGATCAGAACGTATTTGACCTTGAAGTGCTCTTTGACCTTGACGGAGCTGGGGCAGCTGGCGGTCATGACGAACCGCGGTCGGTCCAGACGAATGCTGGGCAGCCTGGAGGAGAGGCGGGGAGAATGGAGTTACAGGTCCGGTACCAGGCCTGGTTCTGGTCCGAATCCCAAACCGGCAGAACCAGAAACACTCAGAAAGACAAAAGCAGGATGGAGAAAGTAGGCAGAGGTAAAAACTGTAAACAAGAAAATTAAATCGTTTTCTGAGTTTTCAGTTCTGCTGTTTGAACAGTCGATTGGGTCAGAGCGTCACCTGGTGGCCACTCGCAGTACTGCAGGTGACCTCTCAGTAAATCAGAATATAAAAGATTAAAAAAAACATAATTCTTTTTGAGAGGAAGGAAAAACAAAAATATTAGATCAGATCAGTAAAAATGATTTTAAATATCTGATTTAGTCGACAGAATCTGGTTTGGACCGGGGAGAAAAACATCTGGACCGCTGCTCTTTCGCCACCTGGTGGTCGGTGCATCAGGTCTATCGCTGCGTTTCCATTGACCGTATGAACTGGAATTATAACCTCTCCGGGTTTACCTGTAGTGGGTGTAGATGCAGTTGGTGAACGGCATCTTGGGAGTGGACCACTGCAGAACCGCCACCAAAGGAACCTCGAAACCCTGAAAACACAGAGGAACCCGGACTGAACGTCTCATCCTGATGATGGAGGCCAGAATCTGTTGCCACAGAGACGGGCCTCCGCATCAGCAGCTGAGTTTTCTCTGGTGCGACTCTTTGTCAGGATGAGAGGAAACATCTCAACGTTTCTCAGACGTTGGTTATCAGTAACGTTGGGCTGATTGACCGACCTCGTTAGAGTCGTCCTGTGGGACGTCGTTCAGGTGCAGCTGGAACAGGAAGTCGTGCTCCTCCAGGGCGCCGAGCATGCTGGGAAGGCGGCAGGCCCTGCTGTCCACGCGGCAGAAAGACGCCATGCCGACCTCGCCGGACTGATGGCTGCAGGAGAGGACAGGAGTCAGAGCTGCTGCTGACCCTTCACCCTGCTGCTGACCCTTGACCCCGTTACGTACCAGACGTTGTCCACCAGCAGCACGGAGCCGTCCGGCATCATGGGAAGGTACGAGGCGTTCAGGTTGGGCAGAATCCGGACGTCCCGGATGCTTAGCTCCTCCTGGGAAGATTCATTCAGGACTGAGAGGAAACCAGATAGAAACCAGTCAGAACGGATGGAGAACAGATTTTGAGATGCATTCAGGTCTGGACTTGGCCGTTCAGTTTTGAGTGTCACAATGAAGCACCCTGATGTTTGGCTTGGAGCCTTACAGAACAGGAAACAGCTCAGGGTGTGAATACTTTGGACTCAGTCAAACCTTTCAGGACGGCGAGATGTTTCCCAGAAACGGTCATCTGCTTGCAGCGGACGGTGGGAGGCGGCAGGACGGTCAGCGTGGTGCTCACTGTGGACAGAACCAAACAGAACCATCATTACATCATTATTCTGCAGGTTCTTTCACCTCATCTGGGTTAGAAACACTGCCACTTGTGTCTGCAGCTGGTACTGCACCAAGAAATATTATTGTATGTAAAAAGGACAGTAGAAAATTTTTAAGCAACACACAACGACAGGAAATACTTCATGGACTAACTGCTGAGCATTAAGCCCGACATCCTGCCGCTTCAACATTGGCTTCCACTAAAGACCATGTTGGTACAGTCTATATCGCTAGCACAACTAATGTTTATGATTGGTTCTTTAGTGTTAGCTTAGCAAGCTTCTTAGCTAGCGGTGGTTCTGGGTCACCGGAACGGTTCTGATGAAACTTTTAAAGTGAAGCTGGAACCTTCAGACCGTTTGGACCGATTAGAGAGTCGGAACCACAGCAGGAGAACTGATCTTCTTGGCTCTGGTTCTCGCTGGTTAACATGAAACCTTCAAACTGCTGACACTTTCATCAGAACCGAAACTGGAGCGGATCCAGACTTTATCCCAGAACTCCTCACCGGGCAGGACAGACAGGTTTTTGTCACAGCGGTTGGGGGTGAAGGGGGTTTACAAGTCCAGACAGGTGCAGCAGAGCACAGGTGTGTGTCGTACCCTGAGCCTTGAAGGTGTTCAGGTCGTGTCTGAAGGTGTGTGTGGGTTCTCGCTGCTGCAGGACGCTCAGGTACCCCAGCTCCTGCACCTCCACCTTCTCTGCTTCCTTCTTCCACACCGTCACCATGACCTGCAGCAGAACGCAGCGTGAAGCTCTCAGAACGTCTACGTCAGTCCAACAAACTGAGGGCCAGCAGCTGCTTCTCACCAAACACAGAACAAACCAGACAAAGGCTGGAACAGGAAGCTCCACCTGCTCACCTTGACCTTCAGGGTGTTGACTGGAAGTTTGTCCAGAGAGACGGTGAGAGGGAAGATCACTTCGTCTGTCAGAACAACCGGCTCATCCAGAGGAGACTGAAGAGAAGAAGTTCAGAGCCGATGAAGACGGTGCATTAAAACCTGAACCAACCAAACCCTTTGAGCAACCTGTTCCCCTCCTGGCCTGTGGGGGCGCTGCACCAAGAACCACTGAAGGAAACAACACAAAAACCTCTGAAGACACTGAGCGCAACTTCCTTCTTCACCAAATTATACTAAAATGGAGGCGTCACATTTTAGCGGTTGGAGGATTTCTCTTTAGTCTTTGGCTAAAAACCACAAACCATTTCTCCTGCTTGCGCTAGGCTAAAGTATTAGCTTTGGTTTTATTTACCCAGAATGCCCTGCACCGGGTTTCTCTGTGTGAAAGGAAACTATAGAGAAGTGGACGATGGATCAAGACTTTTCCACATGTATTGTAAAGGTTCCTCTACCTGAACCGGAGCCCTGCGGAACTCCCTGGCAGCCGTCCCGGAGGAGTTGTGGATGAGGAGCGGCTTGCAGTCCCTGAAGCTCCGACAGCGGGAGTCCACCCTGCTGCCCAGCGCTGCGATGGCCGCCTCCGCCGCCGCCATGTAGTCGTCCTCGCCGTCCTCTTCGCCGCTGCTCTGGTAGTCCTGGTGGTGGTTGCCACGGTGACGGCTGTTCTCACCCGGACTCACGCTGGCCACGGCGCACAGAGAGCCGGCCAGCTCCCGCCACGCTTGGCTGCTGGGAGATTCTGTGCCGAAACCGGCCGCTGTGACGTCAGCGCCCCCTGCAGGGAGAGGAACGTCATGAGCTTCGTCAGATCGTCCAGAGGAGCGTTTTAATTGGCTAGGAGAGTTTAAGCTAGAGCCAGGACTTTAACGCCTTACATTAATTAATTATTAACCATTTTAAAAGTTAATAGACATGAAACTATTGATCTTGTCACATTTTACTGGACTATAAATTGTCCCAGACGTTATTGCGATATGATAATATTGTTTTTTTGAGACCATTTTCAAGTAATGGCATAACAATAAGAAATGAACATTTAACACTGGAACTGGAAGACATTTTAAATATTCAAAATAAATAAAAACACGAGAAACAACAAAATGTTAATTATGAAGACTCTAAACAAAATTCAAAAAAAGGAAGCAGCTGAGACCAAAGCAGCAGACTGAAGAGTTTAGTTATTGCTAGGAAGAGGAATACAACAGATCATACAAATAGAAATGATTGAATTTGTTTTAATTTATCAATTAATTTATTGGTTAATTTATCAATTTAGTTCCACAGATCGGATTTTACTGAGGCATTCAAACCGCTGTGAGAAAGTGGGATCTGGGCCCTTTGTGGGATCCGGGCCCCATCTGGAACCCGGGCCCTCTGTGGCTAGAAAACATGATACTGCCCCTTTAAAATAATAATGAAAGAAAAGCAGCAGACAGGTGAGCTCTATCGACACTCTGAAGCCTCTGCATGCACCAAAAGGGGAGCAGATCCTGAAAGGTCGTCACAAACAGCAGCTGGAGCATCCAGAACCTCCGGCTGAGAGCTTCAGCTGCAGCAGAGCAGGTCCAAAACGGTCCAGCAGCCGTGGTACCACCGTGGCAGAGCTTGGTCAAAGTTAGGAAAGCGTTCAGGACAAACGCTTTCCTAACTCTGGACGTCTGTCCAGGACTGAGACGTCCAGCAACGTCTCAGGAAGTCCAGAACCAGGACCCGGAGAGAAATGAGCTTTGCTGAATTAAAAACTAATGTTTATGGCTCTGATGTCATATTTTCGTTTCCTGACACTGGATTCTGGGTCAGAATCACCAGAACTAATTCATTTCAGCTGTCTGAAATGAATTAGTTTCACTTTCTGATTCAGAGTTTCTGAAATTAATTGGTAATTTTTAGTGAGACTGTCGTTTCTGGAGACTCTGCTGCAGGCTCCGCTCAGCTCAGACCCAGTGCGGGCTCTGGTTCCGGTTCTGATGAATGACAGCGCTTTGATGACGGCGGTGTGTTTGTGTTTCAATGACCAGACGAACACGGAAATGATGCTTCCTCCATGTTGTTCTGCCTGGTTCTGCAGCAACAGCCCCAGGGAGGTTCGGTCCGGGGACAGAACCGGTCCAGCGCTGAATATTAACCCCAAAACCAGGAACACCGAGGCGTCCGAACGACGCAGAGGCCCGGTGAGACCCAGGGGAACCGGGTCAGATCCGGACCGGGTCCTGCGGCTCTCCGCCCCCCGCCAATTCCCCCCTGCCGCCCGCCTTACCGGGGGCCTCGCTCGGTGTCGCCGCTGCGTCCCGGCAGCGTAGCACCAGCAGGAAGCGGACCGTCTCGCCCAGGTAGAGGTGGCTCCGGCGGGGCAGACTGCGGTACCGGGCCGGGTCCGACAGGTCCGTGATGGGCACCGCCGGGAAATACATGAAGTACTCGCACTGCGACTCCATCATCTGCACCATGGCGACGACCGGAGGAGGCTGAGCGGACCAGGACCAGGAGTCAACGGACCCCGACCAGAACAATCAAACACGACGACTTCCTGGTTCTTTCAAAACAAGAGCGGATGGAAAACTCAACAGCTCCCCACAGTGGCGATTTCAACAAATTACAACTGCCTGTCTGTTTTTCTCCTCTGTTAGAGGAGGAAAAGTTTGTACTCCCTAATAGAGTTTTACGTTTTCTGATTTCTAGTTCTGGATATAACAAAAGATTAGCAAAATGTAAAGTATAACATAAAAAAATGTTTTTTGTGAATTGGATTAAGCTAAGATACCAGAAATACTTTTTTATATATATTTTTCTTATTATTAAGTATCTATGTCGTTGTTTTTCAAAATTATTTTTCCACAAATCTCAATGTTTCATATAAGAAAATGTATCCATCCATTTTTTCTTGTCATTTTAAATTCAAAATAGTAGAAGTAAAATAAAATTGCGGTTTGTTTGAAAGAAATAGTAACACATTTCCTACAGTTGATATTTAAAAAAAAAAACAACATAATTTGTCTTTTTTACTACAGATCATCGAATTTATGACTCCAAACAAGTTTTGTGTTGCTGGCCTCAGCTACAACTTCCATGAAGGTGGAAACCGATACAGCAAAAGGTTAACTAAAGAGGGCTGTTGTCACTAAATGTTATTTATACTACTCTTTTGTCTGTAAATCTTTTAACTGAGGAGTGTTTTACTATTTTCTTTAAGATGGTCCAGAACTTTTTGGTTTGTTTTTGTTGTGGAAGTTATACAAACTCTGTGCTTCTGTGAGTCTTGAATTCTATAAATACTATTTTAAAAAACGTCCTCTTCGGTAGTTTAGGACATAGTCTCGTTTGAAATGTGAATGTTTTGCGACAGAGCTCAGGTCCGGCACACTGTGAGCTTTGAGCTGTTTTCTCCCTCTAGTGAGCTTTTTAACATGACAGCTAAAATAAAAAACACTAGATAAACTGCAGCCTAATGTCAATGCCATTTACAGTGACTTGTTCTGCTATTTATGAATGATAAATTTAAAATTGAAAAGTTGTCAGACACCGTTTATTTGATTATGCTAGTTAATATGTGACAATGTTGTACGGATACGCAATTGTGATCTTGAGTATTTGAATTGTTTAGCTTCATATTTTTTTTATATGCTTAAAACATTTTAGCTTTTAAAGCCCAAAACCAACAGACAAACTTGGTGTTTTTAAATGAAGAACTGTCTTGTATTTATTTTCTTATAAAGGACAATTCAAATCCCATTTTATTTTGCAATAATGAAGCCATAGAATGTAAATTGTCAGTCTGCATGTATTTGAAGTCAGAATAAATTACAGCTAACAACGAGAAAGCATTCCTTGAAACCGTGTCATACATACTTGTATTGTACAATGATTTAGATTTCAAGTGAGCGAAACCCAGCCAATCAAACTTCAACATAAGAGTTGCATAAAATCAAATCCATTGTTTTGTATAGTGCCAATTACACCAATGTGGAAAGATGTTCAATTATATTTAATTTTAGAAGTAGGCTACCTCATGAATGCAGAGAAAGCTGTAGTTTATCAGTGTATTAACTATATTCTGCCACAATCTGACCTTTAAAGACATTCCTGATCTTGATGTGGTCCAAAATGAAAATGAGTTTGGCTCCTCTGATTTAGATGATCAGCCATAACATGGAGTCCAATTACAAAACGTTTAATGGATATCTCACATCTTGACCCCGTCTGTAGGTCGACTGTGTTTCCTAGCAGCATGTAATCATCAACATGTCCTTTAATTTGATCACCGGATCAAAGTACAGGACATGTTTAATTATTAAACATGTTTTAATTGGACTGATGGAGTGATTTTAGTCCATCAGCTGTCAGTCATTATTATGTTCAGTATGCAGTAAGGCACAAATACATCACAGGTGAAAAAAAATGATGTGCCACATTTACAAAATTTGTTTTACCCAAGTTAAATGAATTTCAGAATAAAACTAGATATAACAGCCATCAAGTGACATGTACTCTTGGGTTTTTCTAATTCGTAATTACAGGGAATGAAACTGAGCCTCTCCACTGACAGCTGAGATTGAGTATGAGGATCGGCCTGATTGTTTTGTCTCTCAGACCATAAATGAAGCAGTTTAGACATTTAGGAAGAATAGTTACAGAAACATAAAGAAAAATCTGAAGACGCACAGCAAGAACTCTGTCTAGATTTTTGGAGATGGGTGTTATCAATGAATTGTGTATTGTTGACGACACTGTGAGGCCCATTTGCAGCAGATGCAGCAACAGAGTCCTTTTGGCTTTGCCGGCTGATTCTTTATCTGTGGCAGCAGAACGAGCCGCTACAATGATACCAGCGTAATGACAGTTACACCTCCGAGCACAAACAGGAAGTAGGTCAAGACTTTGTCGTAAAGGTCAGATGCTGGATCAGTAAACATACTCTCTTTTCCACAAAAGTCTGCCATCTGCATGTACTGCTGTTCTTCTGATAAAAACTTGAACATTATAATTACTTGAATCGTAACATTTAGTGAAGTGAAAGTCCAAACGACCCAAATGACCAACGTGGTGTTTCTGGTGGTGACGATGGCATTGTGTCTGAGAGGATAGCACACAGCTATGTATCTCTCTAAACGCATAATCACCAGAGTTATCGAAGAAATTCTATGAGAAAGAGAATAAAATGCTACCACAGAGGCACAGAGGGGATACAACAGAGTTACTCTACTGAGAGACAGAAGAAACAGCGATTGACTCTTTGCCATCTGCAGTGTGTCTGCAAGCAGACGGTTAAACAGAAGAACGTAGCGAGCCGTCTCTGAAACACGACTTTACTTCTCAGGGTGTATAAAGCGGTTAGATTAACGAAGAGAAACACAGAGCAGGGCAGAGTTGTCACAACAGAAAACAATACAACCCCAAGGAGCCCCTCACGCTGCAGCTCCACAGTGTTGTTCCATTGAGTTTGATTAGTGAGCATTTTCACCAATATTTAAAAACATATGAAGTCAAATTCCCAAAAAATACAAAATATAAAACTAAGATACAAAAATAAAACTATTGCTTTAACAACCACATCAACTCATAGATTGTGGTTCAAAATCCACCATCATACTTTCTTTTCAACGCATCAACTCCAGAGCTGCACTATTTATGTCATCTTCAGAGACCTGCCTATCAGAGATTTGTTGGGAAATGGCTATGATGACAACATGGACGCCAAAGGCAGAACTTTTGCACTGATGGGCCGATTCGGATGTGACAAAATATTTTCAGAAACCAAGCTGAAGGAGTAAAGTTGGCCTTCTTTTTGTAGCTTTTAGGAATTCAATACCACTTTTAAATTAAAGTATATGGTGACAAAGAACTACTCTACGTCGTATTCTCAAAGGATAAACAGAATTTATTTTACGAACTAATACAAATTAATTAAATATACAGAAGTGAAAGGAAAACTTATTTAAGTTTTCCTTTCACTTCTGGAATAAAAAAACCTCTCCTGGTTTTTTTATTCCAGGAGAGGAATGAAAAAAAAAATCATCCAAGTTCATCTCAAATAGGCCCACTACAGGACTCCACCAACAAGGTTGTCCTGATGTCCACATATTAAACCACAGGTTTTTAAAAGCTGCTCCACTCTTTGATAAACATTATTGCAGGCTAGAAATTTTATGTAGTCGGTTGTTTGTAAGTGTAAAATATACACAGTTTACCCAGTGTAAGCTTTATTTTGTACTGCTTGTACAGACATTAGAGAACTGTTTCATTCAAATCTAAATAAGTACTGTGATTGATTGCAAACAACTCTTCATGATAAATAAGCAAAGTAAATATAGAGAGCGTATTTGAAATTATTTTTTAATGAATTAGTTTCATTTTTATAATTTTTGATATTTTGTAAAGCTACTTTACATATTTCAAAGACTTATATTTTAACTCTGTTCTCCACTACGTTTTTATTTCAGGCTCTTTTGTATTTTATGTTTTTATATTCAAATAGGGTGCAGAGTTTTCTTCGAAGCGGGTCTGGTAGTGCAAAGTTCACCTTAATGACCGGTCATCCCAGATTGGTTCCAAATCATTAATTAACTGTTGTGTTGATTTGAATGGGTTGTGAGTAGCGTTTGATAAAACAGAGATGACATGCTGTAAATGTAAAGATATTTTGCATCTTTTTTGTTATGGTTCATCAGTTAAGTTGTTAAGCTACAATTGTAAGATGCACTGAAGTTCGCAGTCTCTCAGCTTGCTGCACTGACCAGATCCTGACCACAGAGAACAGCCACCCACTCATTTGAATATAAGAATAGAAAATGGAGCCCGAAATACAAATGTTATAAAATGAAACACAATTATTAAATGAACAATAAATAAAGATAATTACATTTTAAAATAAATAAAACTGATCAATAAAATAAGCTCCCCTTTAATTCCTCTGTGGTCTTAGTGCACCGCTCAAGAGGAGCGCGGCAGATGTCACAGTTGGACAGCGGAGAAGTGGGGAGGTTTCCCATCAGACCGTCAGTTCCCAAAACCACACAAACAAAAAAATACAAATCTAATATGTCACAATAACTTTACATTGACTTGCATTGTGAAACATTATGAAGAAACCAACAACAGAACTGTGCACAACAGATTTATTTTACCTTCCTAATTATCTCAGTCAAAATCAATAACAGAATACTCAAGAGATTCCCATTGAGGTTTTCACTCATTCGTCTGTGAAAGTTAAATACATCTATTCTGATTTTTTTGTAGTTCAAATGAAATTAAATCAGTTGCTTTACATGTATTCTGGTTTTACTTTTAGCTTGGATGTTGGAAATGAAAGCTGAGCCTCTCCACTGACAGGTGAGATTCAACATGAGAACAGGTCTAATTGTCTGGTCTCTGAGGCCGTATATGAGGGAGCTCAGGCATTTAGGAAGGACAATAACACAAACATAAAGAGCAATCTGCATGTTCACAGCTTGAATCCTGTCTAGATTTTTTGAGATAACTATGAGCAATGAGTTGTGTATTGCAGAGGACAGTGTGAGGCCCAGCTGCACCAGATGCAGCAGCAGAGTCCTTCGTGCCTTGTTGGCTGAAGCTTTGTCTGTGGAGGCCGAGCGAGCTGCTACAATGATACCAATGTACGAGAAAACAACAATTATACCACCTAGTACAAGCAGAAAATAAGTGAAAGCTATGTTAAAAATAACAGAAGCTGGATCAACAAACACATTGTCTTTACCACAGAAGTCTTGCATCTGGACTGGGCTTGCATTGTGTAAAAACATTTTTAAAGTTAGACTCAACTGCATAATGTCTTTTAGTGAACAGAAACACCAGATGATGCAAATAACCACTCCTGTGTTTTTTGTGGTTATTAACACACTGTGCTTGAATGGAAAGCACACAGCTATGTATCTCTCTAGACACATAACCACCAGTGTGATAACAGAAACGTTGAGTGTGAGGCTGCTGAGAATAACCAGGCCCACACATAGAGAATACAGCAGTGTTACTCTAAACGAAGACAGTAAAAACATTGACTGATTGTGTGCCAGCTGGACGGTGTCTGAAAACAGAAGGTTAAACAGGAGAATATAACGAGAGGTCTCTCGAAACACCTCTTTACTCCTCAAGGTGTACAACATTGTTACATTGATGAAAAGAAACACACAGCATGGCAACGTCGTCACAGTGGAAAAAAACACCACTCCTAGGATTCCTTGTCGCTGCAGATCAAAAGTTGTATTCAACTGAGTTTGATTAGTGGAGGACATTTTGACCAAATTAAACACATTAATCTCAATTAGAACAAAAACATAAATGAAAACATTTGTTGTACACAAAAAAGTATTTCATTGTTATAATCTAGATTGTAATGGAGTTCATATCTTTAAAATAAACAGTAGACCTCCTTTGCAAACTCTTACCCAGGGAGAATCTGCATAATTTGTCTTTCTGTAACTTATATTTATCTGATCAGAGATCCCATTAGACTGGTGTGTGATATCTAATTGGCTGATGCTGTTGGACAGTGTCGTCAGTAACGCGCTACTGACGTCGGACCGCTTTTTTCAGTAACGAGTAATCTAACGCGTTGCTATTTCAAATCCTGTAATCAGATTAAAGTTACTTATCAAAATCATTTTTGCGTTACTATGCGTTACTACCTTCTTTAGTTATTTAATTGTATTTCCTCTACTCGTCTTGTCGAGTGACCGACGTCTCTATGCGACAGAAATGTAAACAATGGAGGGAGATGCGC
>CAEFZY010006985.1:0-17463 GCA_903066815.1 Brachyrhaphis roseni
TACTTTTGAATAGTAACTATTTTGAATCTTTTCTTAAAAAACCTCATGCCTGGACTCTGCTTCAGCTCTTTAGTGAGCTGAAGCAAATTGTTGAATAAATTGTTCAACAATTTATTTACTAATTGTTGAACAATTAGTAAATAAATGTTCAACAATTTATTTACTAATTTTAACTCCACATTTTAATTTTCTTTAGTCAGAGTTTTGACTGAAACATATTTTAATTTTAGTCATAATTTGGAAATCTCTTTCGTATTAGATGCTACATTTTGGTCAATAAAATGTCATATGCCATCATGAAGCAATGCATTTTAGTTTTGTTTCTTTAAAAAAAAAAAATTAGATTTGCTTTTTTCATAACCAAGACCAAGATATTTGTTCTAAGACTTTTCTGTATAATTTAGTGCCATAAAAAATTTTCATACTGCATGAAAAATTTGACATTTAGTCACGCTACAACCATAAAGTTTGATTCTGCAGTTTCAAACAACCCGATTTTAAACTTAAACTCTAAATATCTGTGGTTCTTTGCAGCTCCTTCAGAGTTTCTCTGGGTTTGAGCTGTCAGTGGAAGATCAATGGGACTACAAATAATCGCCTTTGACGTTTTTGCTCCAAGACTTTTGTAATACGTGGAAAAACGCAAGAATTTTATGAAGAATGTATTCACAGAAACTTTGTATTTTCCTTTTGATCCTTTATGAGAACATCAGTGCAAACAGATGATAATCTAAAACAAAACCTTTTGAAATTCTATCAGAAGTTTAATTTGTTGAGCATAAAGCTGATTTTGACTCTGACCTTTGATTGTTTCTGTGCTGATAGTTTCATTTCCAGGTTATTATACCCTCTGGGTTGAGAGAGGTAACTTATTATATAACTTTTATCTTTATTACAGCAGCTACTGTAAATGGCTAACACATTCAAAACCTTGAACTTTGTCACATTTTCCACAAACGTCTATATTTTTATGAGATTTTATGTGATGTACTAACTGACACATAATTGTGAAGTAGAAGCAAACTTTTCAAAACATTTTACAAATTAAAAATCTAAAAAGTGTGGTGTGCATTTATGTGGAGCCTCTTTGAGTCAACATTTGGTTAATCTGTCTTTTGCTGAAGAATCTAACTGAAATGTTTGCAACATAACTCGCGGAAATGTTCAGTTCCTTCCACTAGCTATTCAATTTAGTTAAGTCTGGACTTTGACTAGGCCTTTATAACATCTGGATATATTTTGATCAAAAGTTCAAGGTGATTTTTATGGGAGTATCAATAAAAATGGGTGTCTACAGAAATGCACGGCACACTTTTCAGGTTATTTTCTGTAGAAAACAATGTTTCATTCTCTTTCCACTTAACAACTATGTGTTGCGTGTTTTGGTCTGTCATTTAAAACGTCAATAAAACACAGAAGTTTGTGGTTGTAGTGTGGAGAAAGGAGAGTTTCAATTTGAAACACTCTCATTTCCTCTTTCTTTCAAGATCTGCCATCATAAGTCTGCACCAGACAGATTTCTCATCATTTAGATTGTTTTCTTTACTGTACCGTAAATCACCTCTGGTTTGCTGTGAAGTGTATTCGCCACCAGGGACAGGATTTCGCTGTCTTGTTTCATCCCTGTGTTTGTTTTTCTCTTCGTCTCGACCTGCCAGGGGTACAACCCGACCTCCTCTCCCCCCTCTGACGGTCTCACCAGATCCATGCGAGGAGCCCGCCTACTGTCATTGCCAGGCCCACTTGGCTCCTTCTCAAAGCCCTTCTTCAGGAACAACAGAGTTGAGGAGAGGAAATGACAGCCTGATCACAAGACGCTTGTCCCACTCCCCCTCTCTCCGGCTTCTAGGGTTGCCCTGCGAAAACACAAAACCTACCAACTATTTCTGGTCTAGTTTCTAGTGGAAATACATTAGTACACTTTAAATAAGACAAAACTAACTTACAATGTGACTTATAGTCCAGTTACGTTTCTCGTCACATTGCATTTTTTGACTGATGCGACTTATACTCTGGAAAGTACAGGATGATCGTCTCCTGCACCCTAAAAAACTGACCCCACACTCTTAAAATAAAAGAAAACATCCATTTCTGATGTAAACTAGAAAAAGCAGAATGAATCTCGTTTTTTTTTTAAAATATAGCCAAGAACACACTCATATCCACACTGCAAAAGCACAAAATATTCCCTTTGGTCTAGTTTCTAGTGTAAATATATGAGCACACTTTAAATAAGACAAAACTAACTTACAAGTAATTTTTCAACAAAATGTTGGAGCTTTTCTTTTAGGTAAATAACTTAATTTCAATAAAGTACTAGCTCCACTGACAGATTATTTCACTTATAACGCTGGAGAAATGTCTTGCTAAAAATGAAATAATCTGGCAGTGGAACTAGAACTTAAAAAAAAAAAAAATCAATATTAAGTAATTATTTTCTGAAAACAAGCTCCTATTTGTTGCTGAAATTTACTTATAAGTTAGTTTTGTCTTATTTAAAGTGTGCTCATATATTTACACTAGAAACTAAACCAAAAATACTTGGTAATATTTAATGTTTTTTCAGTGTGGCTGCAGGTGTGTCCTTGATTTTGTTAAAAATGTGAGTTTCATTTCTGCTTTTAACCTGAAATGCATGCTTTCTTTTATTTTAGGAGTGTAGGTTTGGCTGGCAGGTGAGGATCATACTGTATGTTCCTACAGTATCGGCTCAGAGTACAAGCTGTCAGTCAAAAAATGCGTCATGAAGAGGAAAAAAAATTACATTTTGAAGAACCAGCCAAATTATGAATAAAGTGCAATTTATATTCCGGAAAATATGATCAGAAAGCTGTTTGACCTCACTGTCATGTATCGATACTCTGATGTTTTAAAGGGACCTATTACGTAAAATTCACATTTTGTACTTCCATTTGGGTCTCAGATGGTTCTTAAAACAGGCCAAAAAACACCCAGACAGTTTTTGGTAATAAGATAATGTTTTTATGTCTGGAAAATGAGCCATTTCAAAAACCTCCTGAATGTAACGTCACAATTTAGCAGCCACTGCCCCTCACCTAGCAACACCAGTGAAGCTCCAGCACGTTTGATCAGCTGTTTTTACCTCTATATCCACTGTACAATGGCTACTGAACAAGACAAGCGTTTTGGTGTTGACTTACCATCCAGAAACCACTTCCTGCATTCTTGTTGGTTGTACAGAAGGCTCCACTTCTGCTTTTCAAAGTTGTACAGTTTCATAATTGCGCATTTGTTTGCAGCCATTTTCACATGCGAGTGTAAATGTTTATTTTTTTGGCTGTGGCCAGCAGCAGCTTATTTGGATTTAGATTGAGAAGACTCCCTAAAACAAAATAAGCAGAACTGACCAGACTAAAATCTCATTATCTAAAAATGATCTTGTGCAAAAGAAATGTAATAGACATGTTTCGTTTTGACCACAGACCGATCCTAACCAGTTCAAGGAAGCATAATAGGTCATCTTTAAAGATAAGTGATAAATCTTATCAATTAATGATAATCAAACAGGACACCTCAGACAATCTGTTGCCAGCCTGTCTCCTCTGCTGTCCTTCCACTTCCCCTCATATAGCCTCTGCCCACCACAGTCGCTGCACTGCCTCCTTCCTGTATTTTAAACCCCCCGCCTCCCACTCCTCCGTGAGGAGAACCAGTGCGGGAGCTGCCTGCATGCCTTTGTGTCTCTGCAGCAGGCACCTTGCAGCAGTCGTAGGCCGGCTGTGGTATTGTCATTCTCTGGATGTCATGCGCAAGTCGGCCCTTGATCTCCCACTTTGAAGTGCAGGAACCCGAGAGAACACGGTCAGCAGAGGGCGCCCAACACTAGGGAACCCGCGGCGGAGGGTCACAATGGAGGTCTGGTGCCAGCCTCACAGACTGCTGCAATAAAATTCTCGCCTTTTTTTTTTTTTTATCTAAGACTGTCACATCACAGACTTGTGTTGGCAGGGGAGGGGAAAGGGAAGAAAGGGCGGGGGATGGGGAGTCTGCCTGTGTGTGTTGGTCTTTTTTTGTTTTAATGGAGGAGGGGGACTGCTGGTGAGAAAAGAAAAAAATCAGGGATGAGTACAATTCACTGTCGTGCCGCGTTCACACCTCTAAATGTGAGGCTCAGGCCAAACTGGTCCTGGCTCACTTAACAGGACTGAGAGACTTGTTATGCGAAGAGGCCTAATTCAGATTTTGTGATTTATCCGATGATGCAAACTGTGAAAGGCTGTCAGGATTTGTTAGGAATAATAAATGGGACTTAGCGCCTCATTACTGGGAAGCATCTTTAACACGACAGACCTGCAAATACTTTACGAAGGCTTTCTTGAGGCACTGTTAAAGTATTTTTTTGCATTTTGTCGCTATGCAAACACAAACACAAACTTCCACTTATTTAAATGGGATTTTATGTGACAGAGCAACACAAAGTAGTGCATAAATGTGAAGGAGAAGGGAAACGATACATGGTTTAAATTTTTTTAGCAAATAAAAATCTGCATTTGGATTCAACCTCCTTTAAAAAACTGTAGTAAGAAAGAATGCATTGTGTAATGTAATCTGTAATTGGTCTGTGAAGGTGAAGAAAGCATCATGAAGACCAAGTCAGGGAGAGTTGTGAAGAAATTTAGAGCAAAAATGTCTTTAGAAAGAAAAAAACAAACCCCTATGAGTTGATTTGAAGATTTGAGTTGAGACTGAAAACACAACCAGCCTGAACATACAGCCAGAATTACATCAAAGCATATTCATGTGTCATGATGGCCTAGTTAAAGTCCAGGGCTTTAACTAAAAATTTGTTGAACTCTCCTGCTAAAAATGGACAACATTTCACGAACTGTGCTTCCATTAACCATAAAATTGTGCAAATTAGATTTACAAAAATTATTCTGCTTAATGGAAACGCGACGATTTTGAAAAAACTCAAGTTTTTTTGATAAAAAGTTTTTGCGCTAGGATGAGGTGGTTTCTCAGCCGTATTGAAATTTGTGTAAAACTGCAATGGAAACACTTTTCGGATCAAACCCGTTTGTAAACAGCAGCAGCTCGATCATTTGTAAAACTGGCCTCACTGGACAACGCGCTGCTGGTCTCACAGCATCACAGTTCATGAAAAGTTTAGTTTGTCATTCAAAAGTGTTGAATCCATAACTCTTATGTATGATTGACTATAATTTTCCCCAAACTCTGCATGTGTTCGTAGCAAAGTCCAAAGTTTGTCGCTCCAACACCTGAATGAGACGTCGACGTCTCCTCTGATGGCTGATGATGCGGCTGAAACGTGAATACAGCTCATGTGTTCACATTTACATGACGTTTTACATGAACAAACTTACTGAAGTGTGATTTTAGTTGCATTTCTTATTTCACAGAAACACAGCAGTTGTGAAATTGTGTTTTTTAGACTTTGGCACAATAGAAGCGCACCTAAACTGAAGATGATAGTAGGGACGTATGTCAAAAGAATCACAGCTGGACTTCTGGTTCTGGAAATGCGGATCTGCACAGCATCAAATCAGGGAGGCCTGAATACAAAAACATGCCACACTTTTCAGATTTTAATTTGCAAACATGCCTAAAAACCATTTATCCTCTTTTTTCTACCTCGTGTGTATGCACTGCTTATCGCTGCTCAGTTTATGCTCTGCAAAAACACAAAATATTACCAAGTATTTTTGGTCTAATTTCTTGTTAAAAATTTTAGTACATTTAAAATGAGAAAAACCTAAGTTTCAAGTAACTCTTCAGCAAGACATAGGGGTTTATTTTAGGTAAACAATTACTTAATGTTGATTATAAAATAGTACTAGTTCCACTGGCAGATTATTTAACAAAACATTTTTTTCATGTTAAAAATGAAATAATCAGCCAGTGGAATTAGTACTTTTTAGGATTTTTTGGGCTTAAAACAAAAGCCAAAAAAGTAACTTGCTGAAAAGTTACTTGAAAGTCATTTTCGTCTTATTTCAAGTTTACTAAGATATTTGTTATAGAAACTAGATCAAAAGTACTTGGTAAGACTTTGAGTTTTTGCAGTGTGGCCTGTTGGTTACACGCTTTTAAGGAATATTTGCAGGAATTTTGAGCATTCCTAAATTGAAAACATAATGCTTTGGATTATTTTTAAAGCGTTTCTGGTGAGGGAGAAGTCAGGCATGTCAGAAACTTAGATTAAAATACTTGATAAGATTTTGTGTTGTTGCAGTGTAAATGTGAAGGGGGCTGAACACATTTCAAAAGCACTTAAAATACTTCAAAATAAGATAAAAAAATAAAGAGACGTCTGCATTCAGAAACAATTGTGTTTTGTTTTTCTTGTTGAAATGAAATGCAAGCAAATAACCTTTTTATTTCTATTATTTCAGAAATTAAGCATTACCTCTTCAGTCAGTACAGATGAGCAGCAGGTCAATTGTGTTTGAGGAGGCAGGGGAAAACTTCTGGCAGCTGCGCCCCTCTTATCTTCCCCTGTACAGTCAATAAATCAATACCAAATCTAAGGAACAGGAAGCCAGATGGCCTCCCTGCAACCTCTCCAGGCCAGGCCGCTCTCAGGCCCTCCTCGGCTACTGTAGCGCCGCTGCATGCACCGCTCCTTTGAAGGCATACACATTCAACAAGCGGCTCAATGAATGACTAAAGGGAACAAATAAGCTGTTACGACTCCGCTCAAATCAGTGTTTGTGTTTCCATCCACATCAAAGGCCGAGCCCCGTTTGATATGCGGCCCCCACACCTTGATCCAAGCTGCGTACAGGTAGAGAGGAGGAGCAGCCCGCGGAGGGCAGCGAGGGTCATGCGGCCGCCTCTCTCTCTGCCCTGGCTGGAGGGGATCTGACCCAGACGGAGGGTCTGGTCGCGGTCCAGTTCCCCAGGGAGCTGTTCGTCTTACAGCCACGTTATTAATAGGCTGCACTGCAAAAACACAGAATCTTGCCAAGTATTTTTGGTCCTTTCATAGCAAGAATGTCTTAGTACACTTGAAATAAGACAAAACTGACTCAGAAGTAACTTTTCAGCTACATATAGGAGCTTGTTTTGAGTAAATAATTCCTTAATATTGATGAAAAAGTTCTGGCTCCACTTGCAGGTAAAAAGTCTTCTTAAGTATAGAGTAACTGATCAAGTTATCAATAATGCTCAGTGGAAATTTGGGTATTTAAAGAACCCAAATTTCTTTTGGGTTCTTAATTCACATAAATAACATAAAATAACAAAATTAAGCAAAATAAATTTTTCCAAATTAGTTCGTCAATAAAAAAACATAAGAAACTTTAACAAAAACTGGAGCTGTGTGTCTGAATTCGGTGAATTTATGGTTAAAACATGTTTGTTCTTCATTCAGTGGGTAGAAAATCCAGAAATTGTGCACAGGTCAGCGTAGCGATACTTCATAATAAAATTACTCAAGTAAAAGTAACTGAATAAACTATTACTACCCAGCTATGCTTACAAGTAACTTTTGAGCAATATATATGAGCTTCTTTTAAGTCAGCAATTCCTTAATATTTATGAAAAAATTCTTGCTCCACTGACAGATTATTTCACTTATAACTTGGGAAAATGTTGCTCTTTTCACCAAATTCAGAGCTGCTGCAGAGAAATAAAAACCCCCTCAATATCCTTTATTTTAAGTAAAGATCTGTCATGTTTAACAATATGTAAATCAGTGCAACTTTTAGGTTTTGTTTCTCTTCGCATTACATTTTTTGACTGATGTATGTGGAAAATACAGTATGTTCCCTAAAACATCTGACCCAATAATCCTAAAATTAAAGAGGATCAAGGACACACACATATACACACTGCAAAAACATAAAATATTACCGAACATTTTGGTCTAGTTTCTAGTGTAAATATCTTAGTACACTTTAAATAAGACAAAACTTACTTACAAGTAGCATTTCAGCAACATAGGAGTTTGTTTTAAGTGAATAATTCCTTAATATTGATAACAAAGTACTAGCTCCACTTGCAGATTATTTCAGTTATAACAAGACATTTTCCCATGTTATAAATTAAATAATCTGATAGTGAAACTAGCACTTAAAAAATGAATATGAAGTCATTATTTATTTAAACAAGCTCCTATATCTTGTTAAAAAGTTACTTGTAAGTTAATTTTCTCTTATTTAAAGTGTACTAAGATATTTACACTAGATTTTCTCCTGCCATAAGTGAAATAATCTGCCAGCGGAACTAATACTTTTTCATCAATATCACTAATCGATCAGTTTGTGCACTGCAAAAACTCAAAATCTTACCAAGTAGTTTTGATCTAATTTCCTGTTAAATATTTTTGTACAATTAAAATATTTCAAGTAGCTTTTCAGCAAGATATAGGTGCTTGTTTTAGGTAAATAATGTCTTAATATTGATTTCAAAGAAGATGATTTAACTTTTAGCAAAACATCTTTCCCATATTAAAGCGAAATAATCTGCCAATGCAACTTATTTATTAAAAAAGCTCATATTTCTTGCTGAAAAGTTAGCCTTGTTTTATTTCCAGTGTGCTAACATAGAAACTAGACCAGAAATACTTGGTAACATTTTGTGGTTTTGCAGTGTGGCTCATTGATTACACACTTGGAATATTCACAGGAATCTGAAGCGTTCCTGACTTGTTTTGGGTTATATTGGTGACAGAGAAGTCAGGCAGGTCAGATATCTAAACCCAGCCGTCGGACTCAGGTTAAACAGAGCTGCGAGTGAATGGCTGTTCACAGAGCGGTGTGAAATGCCAGCTCTATTGCCATGTGGGAGCGGGTAGGAGGGCGTTTCTCTGGTCTTTGTTTGGCCTGAGAGCACACAGCCATTGTTCCAGGCTGAACCAGCCAGCCCCTCAGACTCTCCTGTGCCCTGCTTTGTCTCGAGCAGCGTGAGCATTTCCTTTGCTCAGGTCAGGGCAGGGTCGTGGCTTTGGACACCCGTCTGTCTGCCTGAACGCAGCCGAGGCACGTGGGGTTTCAACACGGCCACACGGACAGCTTTGGGTTTGTCCTGATTAAAGCTTGAAAATGAAGCAACCACGTCTATGACTGTTGTGTTTATGTTCCACAAAGTCTGTGTTTTATTGGTATTGTGAACATAAAGTAGTGCATCTCTCTTTACTCTTATACCCTCAAATACAAACCAATTACATTAATTGATTTTGAGTAATCAGTAAATGCATGTCTGTATTTTAGTTTCAGTGTGCGACAGATGTTACGTGAGAAACTCAATCAATTTTTTAGAGAACAGCATAATAAAAACCAAAGAGAAGGACTTTGTTGTAACTAAAATGATTAATAAGGTTAATCCTGACAAAATAGATTAGTGAAAAAACTAAAACTGCTACTTTTTATTAGTTATATAAAAACTAACTAATACTTAACTAAGACACTGCAAAAACACAAAATCTTACCAAGTATTTTTGGTCTGATTTCTGCTGCAAATACATATCACATTGTTACACAACACAAAACTTAGACCAGTGTTGCCTTAAAGTTATGCAGCTGTGGAAGAGCGGACGGCTCCCTCCCTGTGTCCTCAGGCTCGCCTTATCACGGCTCGGCCATTGCGCTGATAAGAGGAGGAAAGGCCAAAGGAACAGCCTGCCTGATCCAGGTCAACAGAGAGGAGACTGGACTCAAAGGGGAGGCAAGGCGGACAAGAATATTATCTGATAAGAGGCGCAGCAGCCTTTTGAAGTGAGAGGAGCTACAGGGTGTCCTGCCGAGGGGACGAGCAGAATCACTCAGCAGGTACAAACAAGCAAGTCCTTGGAGATCGTCCTGGGCGTATTTACACAGGAGGATGTTTGACTCACAAACAGCAAGCGTTTTCAGTTCTTGCTGCATCTTTATAATGTTTAGCCATGATCTGTTTAGTTGTTCTTTATTTTTTCGTAAGTTCTCAGCCAATTACAGGATTTTAAAGCTTAAAAGTTTCCTTTTATGCTTCCTTGAACATGTTAGGGGTGGTTTATTGTTCCATACAAACATGTTCATTATATTTTTTGCACAAAATAATTCTTAGATAAATAAAATTTCAGTCTGGTAAGCTCTGCCTACTTTGAGCTTTAGGGCCTCTTGTAACTTTAAATCCAAATACGCTAAGTCCCCCAACTCAACGTTTACACTCGCTCAAGAAAATGTGTCCAAACAGATGTGCAATTGTGCAACTGTACATCTTTGAAAAGCAGAAGTAGAGCCTCCTGCACAACCAACAAGAATACAAGTCAACAACAAAATACTTGTCTTTTCCAGCAGTCATTGTTCATAGCAGGAAAAAACCAGCTGGCCAAATGTGCTGGAACTCAACTTCAATTGCTAAGCGACAGGTTGGGCTTCACTGTGGTTGCTAGGTAGCAGCTCATTATACTAGCTACTTTTAGTTAAAACGTTGGTAAAGGGTGAATAGAGGAGCGATGTGATGACATTTTTAAAGAGACAGAGGCCAAATTTAAAGGTGTTAAATTACAAAGTCAGTTTTATTTTAAGCCATATTTGATGTTTGTGGTATTTTTAAAACAATTGAAGGAAACGTAATTACTTGATTGTGCTATAAAATTATTCCATGTGGCTGAAAAACACACAATAACTTATTGTCAAATAAGCGCCTTTTAAAAACAGTACAAAAACACGTAAAATGTGAACCTTTCGTATTAGTTCCCCTTTGAGGCAGTTTACGACGCAAACCAACGCTGAGTTTAAGTGACTCGACATGCTCCCACAGAATGAGTGTCACAGTTTAGTCTGTGGCTTTTGAGCCATAAGTCACTGATCAAAAGCTTTGTCTTTTCGGGCCAGACAGGACCTGGGGGCTGCAGTGCAGGCTGCGGCCTGAACCAAATGCCTCGCTGTTTCACCCAGGGCAAGAAGCAGAGGGAGGAGGAAGCAAGCTCCTGCAAATATAGAGAGTCCTTAACGATCTATCTGCTGCAGAATGGATCTGTAGAGTTAAAATCAGATCTTTACTCTCTGAAATGTAGCAAATGATACATTATCCCCACTGTCTTACACTAAATCAGAGTAATTATTTCTATTTTATAAATACCAGAGTAATGAGAGTGATAAACTTTTTGATTTCTATGCCTGTAAATAACTTGATGACACCATGGCATTGGAAGCTTTTGATTGGAGGTTCATCTATGTAGGGTTGGGCATTTATCATATCGTTTATCATTTATTGTGACATTTCTTACGACTGCATTTTGATTTATTGTTGTCACAATAGGTTTGTGTCTGCTGTTTGTTTAGTGAGAGTATGAATACACTGCAAAAAACCAAAATCTTACCAAGTGTTTTTGTCTAGTTTCTACTGCAAATATCTTAGTAAACTTGAAATAAGACAAAATTAACTTAGAAGTAACTAGAAGGAGCTCATTTTAAGTCAATAATTCATTAATATTAATGAAAAAGTTGTAGTTTCTCTGGCTGATTATTTTACTTATAATATGGGGGAAATGAATTGTTATAAATAAAATAATCTGCTAATGGGACTAGAACCTTTTCATCAATATTAAGGAATTATTGACTGCTATATCTGGCTCAAAAGTTACTTGTGAGTTAATTTTTGTCTTATTTCAAGTTTACGAATATATTTGCACCAGAAATCAGACCATTTTGCAGTGTAAATATCCATAAATTTAAAAATATGATTAAATGCAGTCACTATAAGTTACTTTTTTACTTTTACTAGAGTCAAATATGTTGAAGTAGTGCCACTTTTAATCATGTAATGTTTAGAGACATGTCCTATCTGGCTATAACAAACATTATTACATTTAGACAGAAAACAGGGAATCATGGAAGCCTGAAGCTACCAAAGTACGGTAGTGGCAGCATCATGTTGTGGGTATGTTTCACTGGAAGAGGCACTTGTGCACTTAACAATTCTTTCTCTTGTTACAAGTGAAATAATCAGCCAGTGGAACTAGAACTTTTTCATCAGTAGTAAAGAATTATTAACTTAAAACAAGCTCCTATTTCTTTCTGAAAAGTTATTTATAAGTTAGTTTTAAATTAGATTCAAAAATACTTGGTAAGAGTTTGAGTTTATGCAGGATTTTGTTCGTAGGAATGGGCCAAAACTGCAGCAAACTATTGTGAGAAGCTTGTGGAAAGAAATCCAAAACATTTTGGCGCAGATCATAAAGCTTCACAGGCAAATCTATGAAATATATCTAAACTTTTGAAATGGAAGAACATATAAAACAAATTATTTGTCTAGTTATTCAGATATGCAGAAAAATAACAATAAATTTGATAACCTAAAACTTGACTTTCGTTTTTAATATTTTGGGTAGCTACAAATAAATGTTTTCTTCTCCATTTTTCCCAATTTTATTTTAAGTAACTCATTTATAGAAATAGAGTAGGTCATAATAAAACTGTAAATGTGATTTTGAAGCCACCTGTAAATAAATAATTTTAATTTCCCTTAAAGGTTTCTGTGCAGGCCATATTAGACAACGGCTGCCGGGTATCAGGAGCCTGTTACATCCACGCTCCACCAAAGACGGAGCTGTAAGGAGCCTCCATTATCAGCTCTCTGAAGCACTTCAAAGGCTTCAGAGAGCTGAGTGAGAGTCCAACCGCCCCGACGGTGTGAGTTTCCCTCTTCCCACAGCAGAGGACCCCGTTTGTGTCGACCCTGTTTACGGATCCCGGGGAAGGCAAACGGCCCATTTCTGTTCGGAGGAACTCAAACACGGTGCTGTGAGGCAGGGAAGGAGCAAGGCAGATCCAAATTACCTGGAGGGTTTTGTTTGTTTTGTTTGGTCAGTTTCTGCTGACAGAATTCAGCACTTTTAAAACAAACATAACAGAAATGCACTTATTTGCACACACTCACTTGTTTTTTTGTTTCATTAACTGGACTTACCTTTACTCAACACAAGATGTCGCTCTTTTTCACCAAACCATCAGCTGCTGCTACAGGATCTCCCAACTTTTCACCTTTACTTCATTGCCTGACGTCAACTTGATCAATAATACAATCTGTAAAACACAAACATGCTACAATAAGACAAAAACTCCTCATTTATCGGCTTTAATTTTAAATTGAGCGCACTATCAGCTCAGTTTGAACAGAATTATTGCTCAATTAAGAAGTTACATTGCAAAAATAAAATCTTACAAAGTCATTTTGGTGTAGTTTCTAATGCAGATATCTTGGTATACTTTAAATAAGACAAAACGCAAGTAACTTTTCAGGAAGATGATCAATAATCCCTTAATTTTGATTTTAAAAAAAGTTCTATTTTCATTTGCAGATTATTTCAGTTTTAACAAGACATATTAACCATGTTGTAAGTAAAATAATCTGCCAGTGGAACTAGAACCTTTTCATCAATACTAAGTTATTATTGACTTAAAAAAGATCCTATATCTTTCTGATAGGTTACTTCTAAGTTAGTTTTGTCTTATTTCATGTATTATACAAACTAGACCAGTTAGTAAAATGTTCTGTTTTTATATTGTAGCTGCTTGGCAGGTCATTTGTTTTGGTGTTTCTAAGTTGTTGAAATGGCTGCAATCCTTTTCTGCTTAATGAAATTATTGATATTTACACATTTTGACTGAAAATTAGCTTTATTCTTGATTTTAAAAACTCAGAATTATCTTTGTTGGCTATGTTTTTATGCAAAAAAACCCCAAAACAAAACAAAAAACAACAACTATGAATTCTGCTGATCTAGTTTAGCATCCTACAACCTAAATATCAGATTATAATCTATTGGATTTTATTGTTCTGGGCTCACATTCTCCCACATCTGTGTTCATTTGCATCTATCAATATTTAAAGCTAAATTTAAAAACTAAAACCTATAGATGTTAATATTTTACTTGTGTGAAATGGTTAAATAAGAAGAGTCAGAATGACTTTTGTTATGCTAGTTTTTTCCACCAAACCTCTGTTATAAACATTGTATTGAACCATTAATAAACAAATCTCTGCCCAGCTCTCGTATTAAATTATGATGAGCTGACATCGAGCTGTCTCCACGTAGCGTCTCGGCTTGTTTAAGCAAATGTTGGCTGAATTGAAGGTTTCCTTCCAGAGCTGTAAATCCTGAGAGGAACAGACTTTCACAGGGTATTTATGGCGCAGACTTCCCTTCCTTTCTGCAGGGGGGCAGGGTGCTTGACACCATTCATGTGTCTCTGCCCTTTCAACTGCAACCATTTCTACCCAGTCTGCACCCAAACACTTAATGACACTTCATTATTACATTTCTGCCATTTAGAGTTAATAATTTAGCTGAAAAATAACTCAAATGTTATGATGCTGAGGTGTCGGTCATAATTAAAAAGATTATATATAAATTTAGCAAACAAAAAAGTCTTAATCCTGAGTAAAAGTGAGTATTACCTTTACAAATATTTAGTTGCATGATCCAAAATTTAAATAAAGTGATAAATATTTGAATCATCAATGAAAAGCAGATGTATGTTTTGTTTTGAGAAGGAAACCCTATAAACTAAGCATATTTTGTAATAAAATCAGCCAATAAGGTGAGATTTTAAAGCAATATTATGATGTACAACCAGACTGGATTACTGATAGGATTAGAAATGATCTACTGATTTCATGTCCAGACTTGAGATGTTTCACTGCAGAAGCATTTGAATCCCTGCCTGTAATTTTACATCAGTTTTAAAGGTAAAATCCACACAGAATGATGCTGCCATGACCGTGTTTGACTGCAGGCATGGTATTAATAACTCTCAACACACATTGTTGGAAACTAAAGTCAAAGAGTTTAAAGTTTGCCTAATTGCCACAAATAACTTACCCTAAAACCCCCACAAAATATTACCAAGTACCTTGGAAACACTTGAAATAAGACAAAAACTTACAAGTAATCCCTAAATATTTATTAATTCATTATAAGCATCACCTTTTCATCAATATTAAGACATTATTGGCTTTAAACAAACTTCATATCTCGCTGAAAAGCATTATTAAGAACTTCAACAGACTCTTTGTTAAAAATGTGGAAAAAATGAAGATTTCTGCAAACTGTTCAGCAGAATTATTAATTTAGAAGGGCCACAGTTTATATCCACTTATTGTAGCCAGGTTATTTATGCACACAGACACTCGTATCTAAAGGAAATATAGAAGAGAGACATGTTTCTGGAGAAAACTGCTGCATGCACAGAGAGAACAGATTCCCAACGTTCTTCCTGCAAGGACACAGTGGTAACTGCTTCTGCATTTCCTAATATTTAAATATATATGATGATATTTGTATACAGGTTTCTGAACAGTGCTGATAATCAATAAAAGATGATCAAAATGCTGAACAATTCTGTGTTACAAGAAATGTCCAGAGTCGAGTCAGATTTTTGTAAATGTTCTTTCTTTGTTGCAACATTGAATCTCCTTTTATGTTAGCAGATGAACTAGGATGAAAGCTGTTGCAGAGGGAAAGGTTGACACAATGTTCACTTTGTGACTAAAAATAGAGTAAAATCTGAGTTTCTGATGTTTTTTCCCCTAATGATGAATAATCAGACTGAGTTTTTCTCTCAGTTGTGTTTTAACAATGTTCTCTGGTCAGTTAATTTTTTTAACTTTGTATTCATGTGAAAGTTTTTCAGGGAAAATAAATGTGTTGCTAAAATCATATATTTTTATTTTATTTATTTCGTCTGAAGATAACCTATGATGTTAACTGCATCTTGTTGATATGATAGAGCCGTCGTTTCTGATTTGACGTTACGCCTAAAATACAACATTTCAGTCATTTTCTGTCCAGTACTTGTGCTGACTGTGAGGGCGGATTAAGCTTAAAAAACAATAGGACAGGTGGAGGTTGAAATAAGTGTCCAGGAACATAATAATAATTCACAAATTGTTTACTTTAAAGTAAGTTTTAGATAATAGCTGTTTGGGAATCACTCTGCTATTTCACAGATAATAACAGAAACAGAAACAGATTGTTTCTTTCTTTGTAATATGTGATGATAACAATGTTCTTGAAGATCCAAAAATAAAATGATTTGCTGAGTTGCTGGTTGCAGTCATGTGAAAAAATGGGTACAAGCTACAACAGTGTTTTTGTAACACATTTAGATACATGGATATCAATTCTGAAATTAATGTTTAAAAAATGGAAGAAAATATAAAGATGATTATCAGCTTCTCTGCTGTTAAGGAAATAGAAAGTGAAATGCACATTTTCACTCTGAAAGCAGACTGCAAGATGCTAAATGAAGTCTCAAAAACCCTAAAATATCATTATGGGACCTAAAAGAATGCTTTGGATATATTAATCTATTTAGTTTCTCTTTGGGATAAATAAAGTGTCTTTGAATTTGAATTTAATGTCAACTACATATATTAGTAAAAAAATAGCAAAACGTGAACTTTCTAAGACAAAAAGACAGCCTGAAGTTTGCCATTATTTGTGTAATAATAATGGGGTTTTTTTTAATTTATTTTTTTGTAAAATAGTTGTAAAACTGAATTGTTTGTACAGCAGAACAGAGGAAATGTTTAACTTAAACAAGCTGCAACAATTCAGGAAGAAAACCTCATACCTGCTGTGAAGAACAGAGCTGGAAGCGTCATGGTCTGGAGGCGTTTTGCTGCCATCATGGATCCATAGAAATGAACCTGCAAGATGAAAATGACCCAAAATATATCAGTACATCCTCCAAGGTCCTCAGCCTAGTCAAAGCCCAGATCTGGGTCTAATTAAGATGCTGAGGGCTGACTTGAATACCTTTTTTTTTGTCAGGAAACTCATCAAACATTTCATCCTATGATGTAATTTTTGGATGTTTTGATCAGTCGATTTTTTTCTTACCAAATACTATTTACTTTTACTTTGGTAAAAGTAAGTATTGAATTACTGCTTCTCTTACTTGCTTACAATTATTTGTCTACCTCACCCAGAGTTGGGTAGTATCTAGTTACATTTACTCAGCTACATTTACTTGAGTAACTTTTTTTGGGGGAAAAAAATTTACTTTTAAGAGTATTTTTACTAGGTTGTAATTTTATTATGACGTTTTGCTACTAAATTTCTGTTTTCTACCCACTGAATGAAAAACAAACATGATTTAACCAAAAATTCACCAGATACAAACACACACCTGCAGTTTTTGTTAAACTTTCATAAGTTTTAATATTCTAAGAAACTGATTTGTAAAAATGTTTCTTTTGCCTGAATTTGTTATTATGTTATTTACATGAATTATTTTCATTTCAGGCTTTAAAATACCAAAAGTATCCACATAACTTTAGATTTTGGTCTGATGATGTAATCATTTTTAAATATTAAAAGATGGCTGATTGGATCAGTGCCTTTTTTGGACAACTGCTTTTTACTTTTACTTGAGTAAAAATATATTGAAGTACTCTTACCGGAGTAAAATTTCTGGATACTGTTTTCATTGTGAGTAACTTCACTGAATGAAGAACAAGCTTGTTTTAATAAATATATTGTATGTGTGT
>CAEFZY010006990.1:0-31501 GCA_903066815.1 Brachyrhaphis roseni
TATATATATGCACAGCCTGTTTTTCTGAAAGAATGTGTCGTGGATCTGTTTTGCGGCCTTAGAGCAAATATTAATTTTATTCAGGTGATTTTATTTTTTGCAAATTTCACTCATAAAAACAGTTTTCTCTAAATTTACATAAAATTATATTAGGGATAAAATGGCTTGTTCTTGTAAGAAATGGATCATTTGAATGGCTTTTTGAACAGATCTTTGAAGTGAACACGTCATGAAGATTTGGTTTCCATTCACAGAGCTATTAAGTTCCACCACTAGCTTTTAGTGCTGCTTCTCTTATAAGTCTAACTTTTTTTTTGTTTCGCTGTTTTAAATGTGCTTTAAAATTTACATTTAAAAGCATAATATCAATACATTTGGATTGATTTTAAACTGCTGCATTACAGCACATGTCCTTGCAGAAGCAGTAGTTCTCAGTTTTGTCTGACATCTGGTAGTGTTAAAGTATTCACTTTTGAAAAGAAAACGCCTGCAGCATCAAGCTCTGAAACATGAGTCAACAAGGACAACTGCTTCCGCTGGACAACATTAGGAATTAATTAAAATGAGCAGAGGTGTATTTAGCTTTTTGCTACACGCTAACAAAATGTTTGAGGCTCCAAACTGGCAGTCTGAGCCAACAACAGTGGAGATATGTGAATTGTAGTCCACCCTCTCCCATGCATGCACCTCACATAAACACAATCCTTCTATGCACGCACCGACTCACATTCTCAAACAATAACAGGGGAGGCCCAGCTGTTTGGGCCTCCACACATGGCCAGTAGAGAGGCAGGGGAGTCGAGGTGGCCCCCAGCAAGTGTGCTTAGTGAAGGGTGAAGAGATCCACAGAGGGTCCCTGAGGCTTGGGGGAGGTTTCAGCAAATTATAAGTTAAAGCCCCGTGTGTGTGCGGGTGTGCGTGGGGTGCGTGTGTGTGTGTTTTATCTGATCAGGGTTTAATGACGGCTGCAGCCTTGGTAATGAATGAGCTATTACCCAATGAAATCTGAAGAATGCTTGGCAGCGGCTGGCCGAGTTGGCTCTGAGGATCAGGAGCTGGTTCCAACATGCAGCGCCGATGCCATCATATTTAGGACCAGGGCTTGTCATTATAAGAGATGGGGGGCTAATATGCTCTGGTCCTGATTGTTTGATCATTAGCGTGCTGGCTTTCACTCAGACAACTGTTAGCTGAAAACTGAGTGAACCACGTCAAAGCCTTTCAAGTCAAATACACACGTCAAAATGTCTAACTTTTACATGGATGATCAGAAATCAGTTTGTGTCGTTTTCTAGCCTTTTGCATATTTTAAACTGAATGAAAAAATTTATTCTCTGCTGAACAGAAAGACCCTGATTTTTTTCACAAATGTGGGTGTGTATTTTCTGGAAAAGGGGGCGTGTATATTTGTGCACGTGAACTCATTCACACACATCCACTTGAATGGGTGTACTCTGAGAATACTGGCAAACCCGCGCTGCACAAACACACACGATGAACACAGTGTCTCGAAGCATAAAGTTTTCTTACTTTGACAATGTCATCATACTGCCCTCTTTTGTCAGTAAAAGTCAGAGAGCTACAAGAGCACTTCTTTCCTCTGTCACGCCTCCATATGATGGAGGGAATTTTTCATAATTTGCAACTTCTACAGTATAAAACTGGGGGCAAATGAGAGAATATTCCACAACTTAAATTAAAATGCCTCTGTTGATCGCTCTGATTTGAATAAAGGCCTGGCTGTGTTTCAGCTTGCTGTAATTGTTAATCAATATCTTATTGAGTTTACATCCAGCCACTAACCCGTGCGGCTTTACTGATCAATCCGAAGCCATTCTGTGTCAATGGCTTCGGATTGAAGCCATTGACACAGAATGGCTTACAATTTACTACCAATTGTCTGCTGGAGCAGCCAAACTGTTTATTTGTAAGTGCTTCAATGCAGGTAAGCAAACATTTGAGTTTGTAACAAAAAAAAAAAAAAAGAAAGAAAGTAGAAAAAAAAACATGTATTAGGCGAGCAGCCACAAACTGCTTCTGATTTATACCTAAGGTCATTAATTCTGATGTCAATTCCAGAATTTACATCTTTATATTCATCTAACTAGAGATATAATAGTCTCAATAAAGCTTTTCATAATTTACTGGAATCAAAATCTTTTTTGTCTTTTAAATGCACTTTTCTAGATTCAGCCAGTCACATAAAAAGAAAGTGTTTAACAGAGATGCCAGCAACTTGAAATGTTTGGTCATTTTCCAGACAAATTATCCGGCTATCCAAAAAACATTTTGTGTATGTTTTGCTAATTAGGAGACTAATAGAGATAATTTTAGCTGTAAAAAAACAACATTGTTGAGCTGACAGATCAGTCTGAACATGATATCTGTACAAAGAACTAATAAATAATAAAAATAAAATCAAGCTTTCTGCTGTAGCCATGCGCTGTCTGCTACCATTCAGTCATTTTCATTTACACACTTTACTCACTGGAATATCTAATTAAAACAAATGCATTCAAATAATTATGACAAATTTTAATCATTTGTGCAAAAGCAGGTTATTTTTCTTCCATACAGCCAGAGCAAACCAAACGTGTGATTTTAAAGAAAGCTACATTTAAGATTTATTTATAAACAAATAAAAGAAATATAATTAAATAATTGTGACAAAGGAAGAGTTGTTTTAAGATGGTGCCATTAAAATAAATATAAGAAAGAAACTTGAAAATTATAAGAACTGATACAAATATTGAGGAAAATGAGAAATAATGTTGCACTGAAGTGGATCAGTGTTTTCTGAAGGCAAAGTCTTTGTTTCTATTCCCAAAACTGTTAACAGCTTTAGAGATCAGCACCCAAGCACATTCACTTATGAATCCACAGCTAAACATAAAATGTTATCAAAAGAACAAGCCATTCTAAAAACTCTAATTAAAGTGTTCCTGTTAAACAAGGACAGAGTGATGCATGTTTTACTTTCTTCAGGTCAGATCCTTTTACCATATGTACAGAAATCCAACTCCCTGAAAAACTGAGACACACAGAAAGCGTTGAATTCTTGCAATTAGGAAATAATTTTCTGCAGCTTTTAGCTTGATTTCTGTTGAATCAATTTAATGTTATATTGTGCATTTGCTGCCTGAGTATCATAGACGTTTTTCTGCTGGTTTCACAGAGAATAGCACCCCTGCTGGACTCCTATGGTACTCCGTCTCAGCTCAGTCAGGCAGTGTCAGCGCTGCTGTGAGTAATTTCCACATGTATTATTCTGAACCAGAGCAGAGAGGCGCAGAGCTGGATTAGAGGCTCTTATCCAGCTAAACTGTGGCGTCAATCAGCCGAACCTTTAAACCAGTCGGAAGCAGGATCGCATCCTGCTCTGACGGACGGCTCCTGGAGAGGAAGGGAGGCCGAGTGGTGGCGGCTGCGGGGTCAGACTGCTCAAACCGAGGTGCTCCAGTCCCACCTCATAGATCCAGTTCACAATCTTCTTATTGGTCACTGCTAATACCATCAAAAATCCAGTCCATCCTGCATTATCCACTTACAGGGCCAACTGAGCTGGCTGCTGGGATTAAAGCAAGTAAATCCCAAGGGGAAAAGGAGTGAGAGAACCACTGACATGAATGTATTTTAGGCTTCTCAGGATCTCATCTCTTATTCTGATTTGGAAGAAAAGCTTGAAAGGTGTAAAATCTGATGCATGTTTCCTGTTTTGTTCCCTTCTTGTTTGCGAGTGTTACTGTTAATGGAGTGATGAAGCAAACTCACCCTCCTCCTCCTCTTCACAAACACAAAAGAGATGGAAATCATTCAGAATGAAGGCAGAAAAAGTAAAAACTCACATCACAAAACAAATAGAAGTGGTTCCAGTAAAAAAAAAAAAGAGACCACAACCCTGAACTCACTTCACTGAGGAACAATTTAACCTGTAAAGATGTCGTTAATTTCTATTTTTACACGCTGCACACAATCGCAGCATCTGAGCCTTTTATCTTTGTCTCGCTTTATTATCTTTCTGTGCCTGAGTTGGTTTCCTTCCTGCATATATTTCTTTGTATTCCCTGCATGCAGAACACGAGCAGCGAATGGGGACCAATTCACCCAGTTAATATATCATTTAGTTTTTTCAGAGACAAATCCTTATGATGTCTACAATTTGATTTCATTCTTTAACTTAAAAAATATTTCGTATTTTTAACTCTTTCATTCAGTTAATTTCATAATTTAATATTAAACCACTGATTCAAATATCAGATATTTATAAACATCTCACAATAAGAAAGACATGTCTGAACTATTAGAAATCCTTCTTTTGAAGAGTAATTTCATTCTCAGATTAAACAAATTTCACACCAGTTTTGTCTCTTCTTACAATTAATTCACATCCACCTTCGTCTCAGTTGAGCTGTCAAAATAAATTTCTTCCAGATTACTGAAAACATGTAATTTAGAGAGGGAGACGCTGATCGTAATATTTATGTTATTACCCTAACCCTGCAGCAAACAGATTTAGAAAAGTGTTTTTAAAAATTACAGGCTATCTCACACTGAGCACAATGGTTGCATTTCACATAAAATTAAATAACTAATCAATCAATACATGTAGTAACATTTGTCTATGCATCATTTTTTAAGTTCTCTTGTCTTTATAACTAAAACGTAAACAATAATAAATCTGGATAATGTCACATATTTATTTTTTTGAATTAAATTTCAAACTGTCCAGGTTTTCTGCACACTGAAGAAAAAAATGGAGAACTTGTCCTGTTACATACATTTTCTCTGTGTCTTTCGTTGCATGTGCAATTTTACCTTCTTTCTAAACCAGCTAAACCCAGTTTGTGTTCAGGGTCACATGTTTTCTTTCTGTTGACTCTCACCTCCTATATGCCTGAAGTATTCTTCAGGCATATACAAGGCAGGGTGTCTTCCGTAACACTGAAACCTCGTCTTGGGTCAAGCTAAGGTTGAAGAGGTGATGCAAAATTCCACTGAGCTGATCAGCAAAGGCCTTCAGGAATCCGTTATGGCATTCACAACATTCTTAGGAGCGCTGCATTGAGAAGTAGTTTGTATGATGAGCTCAGAAGATGCGCAGTCCCACCAGGTGTTTGCTAATTGCTGCTACCGCTAGTCTGAAGGAGCCAAGTAGGGAAGTTGTGAGGGAGAGGTGCTCGGTGAGCCGAAGGTTGACTTGGAGACTCCCCCTGGCAAACCGAAATGGTTGCCAGGGGAGATTAAAGGATTTCTCAAACATGCTTGAAAGAATCAAAGCCACAGCCTAGGTATGTTTTTGATGAGGGGATAAAATTATAACATAAATTAAACCTCAAAAAAGTGAGTTTTACACAGTGTCGACTCTTTAATTGTGACCCCAATGAAACACTGTAGCTGAGTAATGTTAAGTTTAATCTATTTATTAGAGGTTTAGTTTTGTTTTCTTAAATCTAGTTTTGCTTTTATTGCTTTTATTTTATTGGAACCTACAACAGGAACATTAAAGTCTGTTGACTAAAGTAGACATGAATGTTTAAAGGGGCATGTTATGCATTTTCCATTCACATAGAGCCAATTTATATCACATTTTTGTAACTGTTATAAAAATTCTGTATGTATTAAAAACAACTTAAATAAAATCCAATGACTTGGAATTGGCCTCTGTCGCTTTAAGAACCTTCTACCTGTTCAAACTCTCCCCCTTCATCATGTTATCACAACAATTCTTCTACATCCATTCACTGACGCCATTTACAGTCTTTTCTAGGAGAGTTGTAGTTATAATAAGCAGACATTCAGTTCCACCAGGTGTTGCTAATTGCTGCTGCTGCTGCTAGTCTGGAGGAGCTGTGTAGGGGGCAGGCGTAATCTATGGACCGAAGCTGAGGAGGAGCTTTGGGTAAATGGGTAACTGGCAAACATGCATGAGTCAAAGCCACACTATGGGGATTCATTTGATATTTTATGACATAAATGTCAAAAACAATCACAAAGTGTAAATACCACCATAGCATTTGAACTTATTTGTCAAACATGAAAAAATTGCATTGCTAATGTTCCAGTCAGCTGCATCACACCTAGCAGGAGAATATCAACAGTCATCAATAAAAACATTCAGAAAGAAATAATTTCACAACATAACTATGATAACCATTTTACCAAATTGATCAGAAACAAGTCTGTAAAAGTTGGATGACCTCAACAAATCAAAGAAGCAGCCATCTGTAACAAGCCGCCTGTTCACACATGAACAGATTCCTTTTGTTCCTTCTGAGTGCAGCTAAGCTGTCTCTCTATTATCCCAAGGCTCCGGTTATTGTTGGGAAACATGATGGAGGTCGATACCAGAAGAACTCTGGTGGTAAGAAGAACTCCAACAAGAGACTTCAAGAATCAACTGTTTCCCTCCTCATCTTTGTTCTGCTATTACCAGCTCGTGACTTCTAAGGGTAAAATATCATGTTGGGTACCCTCTGTGGTGAGCTCCTGCACTTGGACACCAACCTCTTCACCCAAGAAGCTCGTCACAGACAAAAGAGGCCTCCTCTGCTGTCAAGATAACGCCGCAGCAGCTATTGTAAAGTCATATGGCCATTGTGCGGTGAATTTCTCTGCAGGTTTGCAGAGGCCCACATACAGAGACACACTTCGGCACAAAGACACACAAAGACGACAGAGAACGATGACAGAATTGGACGCCTCTGAAGACGCTGCTCGTTGGAGAAAAGACGGGACTCAGGCGGGGTGGAGACAAAAGAAGAGCGTTTCAAAAACACTTCTGAACACCGAGATCAAAGAGCAGAGAAAAGCGTGTGTGTAGAGAGGGAAAAAATAAATCATAAATACTGAGTAAACAATGCGAAATGGAGTGAGTGGTGGAGCACAGCAGGGAAACGGAGGTGTCATAGCATCTTAACCACGACCACAAGGTGTCTTTTTCCCGCCGCACACACTCCAGGTCGGGTTATCTGCTGCCAGAATTGACTTTTCTCTTGGTGTCGCCGAAGGCCGGCAGGTGTTTGTGCAGCGCGGCGAGGCAGCTGCAGCAGAGTGAGGAGATAACAACCAGAAAAACAAGCCCTACTCCTCCACCTCCTTGTCTTCTTTTCTTCAGTTTCTGTGACTGGGTGTTTTCTGAGGATGCCACAATCAGACAGACTTTTTTTTCCTTTTTTAAACCCCCACAGTGACAGAAAAACAGCATTTTAAAAACGGGTAGATACAAACCTCGGCCTGAAAGGAGTCAAAGAGGAAAGGGGTGCGTGACCTTCTGTGGGATGAGTACACCCCGAGGACCAGTAGCGATTTGAGTGTTGCACCTTGTTTGTTCCACTGCGCTGACATTTCATCACCTTTTATTAAGGTGAGAAGCTGTTATCACGGCTGTTTCTGTCTGTGTGAGTAAATGTGTGGGTGGGAAAGAGCACTGTGCGTCTTTTTTGGTCTTTTTGTCAAGCAATTTGAGACATTTAAATTTGTGAAAGTTGAACACAATCATTCATAACTTCTCTTACACTTAGTGCAGGTGGCTGTAAAAGCTTTTCTCCACAAACTTTTGGGTTTTAGCACACAAAGAAAAGGATAAGCTAGATTTTTAGAGACAAGTTTGATTGTTTGCAAAATGACTAAGTTGTTTTTTTTCTGCTGCAAGTTTGGGCCAGGTTGGTCCATTTCGCAAGATATCTTTTCCTTAACAATAATGAAAGTACAGTAGACTCGGTTTTGGCTGGTTGGAGCTTGAATATCATTTAGACAACTGCTATGAAGATTAAGATGCAAAAACTTTAGAGTACGGTAAACTATTATGAAGCGTATTATGAACACTTCTCTCTCCTGTTTCCAGGACAATCCTGGCTCTGAACTCGCTCCACGTTTGTTGAGCATTGTGAAGTCTGCCATTCACAATGCTCTCACTTAGACAATGTGTTCTCTGTACCCACAGATCCATTTGTTTCGTCTCTTCTCACTTTCTCTCTCTGTCCAGGAGAGAGAGGCCATACACAGCCAACATCAGTAAGAACTAAGTGAATAATGAAATTATGGAGAACCCATTTAAACCCTAAAATACTTTTAAAACCATTATGTTGCACTCTGAACCTGCAGCATAATTATCTGCGGCTGAATCCAATTTGCCAACCTGCTCCATCATATTTCATTCACAATTATTGTCTTTGTCATTGTTAAGTTTAAAAGAAATCACTTACAAAAAACAAAGAAACAACCAGTGTCAGAATGTGGATGTCTGCAGTAATAAGTTGAGGTCTTTAGGGAGTTATTAAGAACCAACCTGATGCTCTCACCGTGAACATTTTGAGGAGATTTCTGAACATTAAATATTTGATACGTCTAAATAAAATACAGGGCAACCAATTGCTTTTCAAAGTGTCTTAAGTAAATTGAATCCATGTGGGAGTCAATATCAGTACAAATCCAGCTGTTCTAAAAGACCTCAGGGGTTTGTTAGAAAAATCTGAAAAAAAAATTTGAATCAACAGAAAAACCAAGGAGCACAGCAGACAGGTCAGGGGTGAAGTTGTGCAGACAATTAACGCAGGGTTAAGTTGCAAAATAAAAGTCTGTTCAAAAAATCTGGAGTTTACACGAAAGTGATAAGAAGAAAGCCTTTGTAAAAAGAAGGCCAAAGGAAGTCATGTTTGCAATTTGATGTAACATATTTCAAGAAGTTTTAGAAACTCTTGAGGGGTCTTCAACAATGCACAACTTATTTGACTGTCAGTTTTGTGAAGGCCCTGGTTATTAAATCTCCCATTAAAGTGGTACATCCTGTGCAGTTTATGCTAGCTATTAGGTAAAAAAATGTATATATATATATTTACATATTTTAAACCTAAACTTTTCCAATTACTCTATTACTTTATTTTTAGTGGATTATATTACTTTTATAATTATTACTCTTATCACTCATTGAGTCGTTTTTCCACAATGCCATTTTTATCTCTTTGCTAAAACACACTTCTCTCTCCTGTTTCCAGGACAATCCTGGCTCTGAACTCGCTCCACGTTTGTTGAATTCCTCCTAGATTCCACTTCTGATAGCAGAGCGAAGGCAACAACACACCCTCGCACTGCTTAGCTATTTCCACAATCAAATGAAAGAGTCTTGGGGGCAAATTCTACAAACAGTGCTGTAATATAAATTGACCATGTTAAAGGAATGGTGACAACATGCACTCCCCTGTGAGCGCTTAGTTTTCCAGGAAGAAAATGGGATAAAATGCAGAGGCTGCAGTTTTTGTTTTCTCCATCCACAAACTCCACACTACACGTCAGCAGCTGCCGCTCTCTGGAAGTTTGTTTTGTTTTAGCACATGATGTAAGGCTAATAAATCCACTCCTCCTGAATTTTTTCTTTACCCATGAATTCCATTATCTGCTTGACAATCCAGGATAATTGATATATCTTTCTCTCATTTTCGCTCTCCTCCTCAGAGCAAAGGCACTTCAATTATTCATTGTCTTCACTTTACACAGAGACAGAGAGAGATCTACTATACGCCACAAAGGCTTAACGCACGTTGTCACAGTTAATGGAAGGAGCAATCAAATATTTTAGGGAAAACCAAATATGCGGATATGTCAGCTGCAATTTAGTGAAACATATTTTAACAGTGCGGATCTGAAGAAGGGAGAGAGCCAAAATGATTCAGGGAGAAATCGAATGAGACGTTTGATGAATTTTCACCTCTTGTTGCAGAGATTGTAAGTCGCCACCTACCTCTTAGGACAGGAGAGAGGAAAAAAAAAAAGAAGTTGAGCTACTGAGAGTGCTGGGTGTGGCGCGGTGGCATTAAGTGGCGTAATTAATAGCATTCTCACAAATCGGTGGAAGTTATTAGGGTTGCATGGGAGAGAAAGTCGCGCCTTAAGAGGCTCTCAAATTGCACTCCAAGATTTGTCACTTCCAGCAGTCGTTTAAAAGCTCATTTGAAACTGTTGACCCCAGTTAACAGAACAAGCCTATTTAAGCTTTCAGTGAATGACTTCATATTTAAAGGAGCTAAATGAAGACAGAGATATTTGAAAAGCACCAATTTATTACCTGATAGAGACAGCAGAACTTCATTATCATACACTCTTCCTTTATCTGCAGATGGGTTTAATGTAAAGATGAAAATAAAAGATTATCTCTGAAAAACATCCATCACTGAAAATATCAGAAAATGTCACATGTGAGGGGGGGGAGAAAAAAAAGCAACACGCTATAATACACTTGAGGAAATATTTGCCAATCTAAAAATTTCACACGGTAAATGTTAGCAGAGAAACAGTGGAGCTGCCAGTGGAATCCAATTAAAGCAATCCTCACAATGTTTTTTTTTTTTTTTTGAGGATTTTCACAGGAATGCCGGCAACTGGAGATATCGGTGCATAAATTAACCGGAGCGGACTTAATTACACACAAGCAAAGCAAGAGGTAGATGGAAGAAAAGAAGGAAAGAAAGGTAAACAGGAAGGAATGGAGGTGCAGAGATTTTTTTTTTATTTTACACCAATAAGAAAGTCTGAGATGCTCACCGTGCTGCGGGCTCCTCCATCTGTCTCTGACACACACACACACACACGCAGAGCAGAAGACACACTCCTTAGTCCTCAGCGGTCCAGCAGGAGCAGGTTAAAGGTGCCTCCTCTCCTGGCTCTACTTGTGAAATACACACACATCATTGCTTTTCACCTAAAAGAAGCTGCAGTTTTACATTTTTACAAAAAATAAAAAAAAATAACCCTACATTCTTCCCCCTCCCCGAAAAAATTAATTTCTTCCTTTTCTTTGCTTCTGTTTTTGGAGATGTGAGTATTTTATGCTTTGCACATAAATGTGATGCATAGACTCGGCTTGCTCCTATCTGCCTGCTCCGCACGTGGGCGGGTGTAAATCCTCATCCTGCTGTATATCCATTAGTAATGCAACACTCTAAAAATAAAGTGTGCCCCGGCGTATCAGTGCCTATGAACATGTTGCCTGTGTAATCACATTTTATATACTTCTTTTTTATCTGTTGTTGGAAGAGAGAGATGGGGGGGGATTCTTTTTTTCTCCATCCTCGCTGGTGTAGCAGCTATAGATGCAACGGATAGGCCAGTTGTTCCAACCAGGTGTTGGGTTTGCTTGGTGAAAGGTCAGATAAGTCCTGATTCTTTAACCCCGTTCTTCCTCCTCCTCTTTGCTGCACCGACACAAATCAGCATGCTTAGAATACACTGCATAAGTTATCAGCTCCTTGGATAGCGACACGTGAGGGGGAAGAGCGGCGGCAGAAAAGGAAGAAGAGACTTCTATCACTTAATGAAAAATAGCTTCTCTTTTGGACAGAACTTCACAGGGCTGCAATCAAGCCCGGGCCCCCAGTTCTTGACGTGCAATCGAGGCAAATCAAGTCAGCATCTATTAATAATATTTCCCTGGCTCCTTTCATTCCAGTGCATGTCCTACCACTGTCAACGCTGTGATGGAGCACTGCCTTTATCTCCACCCTGGCCTGCTCTGTCACAGTGATAAACAATTCTAACAAGAATCAGAATAAAGATCTCCCCAGTAGACTTTCAGAGATAGAGGGGGCCCTTTTTTTCTCATTTTCTAGACGGCAAAATTTAATCTAGTCCCCTCCCCGACAACCCCAACACAACCCCCCCATTCCTCCTTCTGCCTGCTTCCTCTTCTGCTCCCCTACTCATCTTCTTTTTTCCCCCTCTGCTTCCTTCTTCCCTGCTACTTTTTTTTTTTTTTTTTCAAACCATCACATTCAAAGAGATGCAAATTTCCTTAGAGCTGGGACCTGATGGAGTTGGAGTGAATGCGAAAGGGTTTGGAGAAAGTCTGTGCACGAAGGCCTGGTGAAGCCATTTCTCCTCTCCTCAGTCAGTCTGACCACATCACCAGATAAACTGTGAGCGGCTTGTGTCTGAACATCCCCTGAGTTTTCTGGATGAGCAGTATGATAGAAAGTTTCATGTTTCCAATGCCCTGAGTTTTGTTTTCATGTTGTAAAATAGTTTTTAACTTTCAGAGTTTCTCTTCCTCAAGGAGAGTCAATGCCAATAGAGGTTTTTGTGTCTGATGCTGTTATTTTTAAAGTTTGAAGATGGTCTACAGCTTTCCAGGGCATTTTTATTTCCCTCAGGATTTTGCATTGTCAGAAAATCACTATGTTGAGTGACATCACACCAAAGGTCAGATCCCATTTAGGAGCATCATTAATTAAATCAAAGATGGAAGCTACATTGAGTCTATGGGAAGAAAAGAAAACAGTACTTTGTTTTCCTAGAGTCTGAGAGAAGAGCACATAAAAAGCACCAAAAGCAGATGAGATGTGACTTCCACTGTACAGTCTTAGTTTTCTACAGCCAGACTTGAATGCTGGGAATAAACGTGCGCAGTTAGTCCTCCTCAAGGAAGCGGGAGAACAACTTGAAGGTCTAATGAAACAACATGTGTGATGATGCGAGCTTGAATATTGGAGCTAACTCAGTAAAAAAAGTTTCAAGTTGGCAGAATTTTCTATCAACGCTACAGTTTTTTTTAACTACCTGGAATTGCCAGTAACCAAGCTAAATCAGGAGAGAGCTAACTGAGGTTTCTGGTGTGGAAGCTTTTGTAAGGTAATGTAGAGAGTTGACTGTATCTTCACTGGACCTTTAAAAATGCAGGTGTTTAAAGATGCCACCACTCTCCCTGATTCTTGGGCAGCCATTTCTCTAAATGGCATGGTTAATTCTATGGCTTGAAGCACAACAGTCGGTGCAAGTGACAGTCACAAAGCAGAAGATTAGTGTCTAGCCATTTCTACTGATTTAGTTTTTAGGTTTTCACGTCAACCAGAAGGAGTCAGGAAGTGATCTGATGATGCTTCATCCTGCCCAAGAGCTCAGCATGAGGCGACACTACCAAGCACAGCAAAGAGAGGACTAGTAAAGATGGATTACATGCGAACAGATCTTTGACAAGCCGAACCACAGCCATGCAGGCAACAGCAGACAGTGAGAGACAAAGAAGTGAGGGGCCCAGTGGGACATCCACATAGGACGAAGGAGGGAACAGAAGCTGGCACACAGGTGAGGGAGGAGTCATGTGACTGGGAGTGTTCTTTGGGTGGGGAAGGGACCTGAAGAGACAAAGGGAAGAATCTGGGAAGGGGCACGCATTTTTCCTCCCTTCATTCCAGTCTGGTTTTCCACACAGACCCACACAAATCACAGTGACAGCATCAGACTCTGCATCAAAAGGGCCAGGAATATTATATTTAATCCTCTACCTGATGCATTTTTAATTGTGTGAGAGAGAAGAGGAGGACGAGATGGGTGGTGCGTGTCACAGCAGGCAGGATGGGCGCCCCTTCTCAGAGTCACTGAAGTTAGATGTGTGACAAATCAGCTAACACAGATGAGGAGCTCAGAGTGCAAAAGATGGATCACAGAGGAATACCTGCTCTTCATGCTACAGAGAATGAAGAGTTAAAATGAGAGTTCTGGTTTTCCAGCAAGGTCTCTGGAAATAGTTCTTAATGCTGATATTGAGAAATTTGCCACACTCCTCCTAACAAAGTTGCTGCATTTGTTTGTTCACAAGTTCCCACCACACCATTTCAATCAATATGAAGTCTGGGCTTAGAATGTGTTTTTGCAAAACCTTGATTACTGTTTTTTCCATGTCTTCTGTAAGATTTGATGTTGTGCTTGTGGCCATTTGTTGCTAATGCCTCAGTTTTGAGTCAAACTTCAGCTGTTGGAAAGATGGTACTTTGGCCTTCAGAGTTGATGGTCAAATGAATGACTGCCAGGGACAGAGGTCCTGCATCTAGAAAACAAGCCCACATAAACAGTCTCCCTCCCCCATACTTGAGAGGTGATATGAGGTGCTAGCGCTGACATGTTGCATTTGGTTTTCTCTAAAAGCGGTGCTGTGGTTTCATCTATGACATCATTTCAAAACTGTGGGGGATCTTGTGAATAAGCTACGCTGCTATATCCTGTTTTACAGAGAAAAGCCATTTCTTTCATCGTGTCCAAAAGAAGTGTACATGTTTTTATGTTCGACTTTAAAACTGTAAAGTCCTTTTCTTAGCACTATGCAGCTTTTTTCAAAGTTGCGTGTGTTGTGACATATAAGAACAAGATTTTCCAATAGTTACACAGTTAGGTGAGTGCTTCACTAATTCTGACTTTATGTAACGTATTTGTTTTCAGGTTTTTATCTTCAAAAGCAGTGTACTAAGGAATACAGAAATGCAGCATAGTTGTACACAGCTATGCAATGCATAGATTTGAAAAGCAAATTCATGCATTGCTTTTCAAATAAAGGCATAATTCAGAGGTGAAATCCAGCCAAAACAGAGCAAGGGGTCATGCTAGGGGTTAGGACATGACCCCTCACATGCATTAGACACATGCAGGAACTGGTTGAAACCTGAAAGTTGTGCAAACAAAAAGTGGAACAGGCACTATGTACTTATCTTATCAATGACTTTAACAGTTAAAATTTCCAATTGTTTCCCAACTCCAAACAAGAGGATATTGGGGACATCAATTTGACTTGCTAAAGAAAAGTATAATGCAGCCTAACTCTCTTGGACATCAAAGCACAAATGCAATTCTTAAAGGGCTGGCCTTGTTGCTTTGAAAAACAAGAGCGACCTAATTTAGACAGAAAGGACTTTGATTTTTTTTTTTTTTTTTTACATTTACATAAACAAATAAAACATGTAAACTGTCCGTCTTTGAAAAGACAAAGGCTGTGTGAAAATGGCTCTAAAAAGTGGAAGAAGAACATGGCAATTAAGAATTTTATTTCTGTTTAAATTCTTCTTTTCTAAGCTCTATGGTACATTCTTGACGGAATTTAAAATTTCTGATTGAGACAGAGTTAACATTCATTTGCCTGATTCCTACTGGTGGCTTCTATATACATTAAGGACATGTTTTAACTTGTGTTGTTTTTTTTTTCTTCTTGCAAGTCATCCGGTATCACTCCAAATCAACAATTTTAATTCGCTTCATGAGATTTAACTCAAACCCGCTGCACCTGTTTTCTTATGTTGATGATTTTCGGGGGGTCTAATCTCATCATCTACCTCCTTTACTTTCCATAAGCATGCATTCATGCATAACTTTTTATTCTCTTTGGTTTGAGATTGCATTACAGGATCATATAAAATAATTCTACAACCATAACCTTCTTTGCCATATAGAGCAAGGGTATTTTTAAAGATGAAATATCCTTGCAGGTTTGACCCATATCATTAGTTCACTTAAGTTTTCAGGCTGCAAATTAAAGTTAAACTACTGATCAACTTTGTAAACTTTAAGCCTGATCTGCAGTGAGGTGATTTAGAGAAAGTATCCATAAACGGAGCCAAAGCGGATTTGCAAAAGATACGTGCTCCATTCGACAATGCCAAGAAACCAAATTGATAAACAGGTGTGTGAGTGTGTGTCGCTATTAACACCTTGGGAATGGTCCGTGGTTCAGTGTTTCCTCATGAAATGTGATTTTATAAATCCCTCCAAAAAAAATTCTAATAACCTAGATAAGCTCGGGGCTTAAGTGATCCGCAGAATCAGTGGTTTGGGAGTTTAACATCAGTACCTCTGAAGGTAATTCTGATGCAAATGTGCATGAAGACTCCTAGATAAATGCCTGTGGCTGGTGAATGAGGTCCAGGTGGGAATGTGCTTTATATGTTTCAAGGAATCAAAGGAAGGGGAAAATATTCAGAGTGAGGGAAGAAAAAAAACTACAAATCCTAAACAAAATGCAGATGGCAGCTGTGCTGACTCGCCTCTTAGTGCTTTGTGACGGGCTTTGCTTTATTTCACAGGGTATCATCCCTCCCTCCCCTCTTACCTCTCTGTCTCACCTTCACTTTCCTCCTTAGTCAGTTGGCTGACATCTCAGCCACCCTTCCAAGCGTTGATAGACCTGCTGCTCATCATCGCTCACTTCCTACTTTTTCTTTTGTTGACCATTTTCAGCTGGTATAGCAGGACAGATACTATACCGGCTCCCCTAGTAGAAAACAGATTCAAGGATGAGTCAAATTTGTAGTATTTAGTCTTAAAAGAACTTTAGATGGATTGCTAAAGTTTGAACCTACTGACTGTATTTAACAGCTTTTTAATTCAACACGATCACATTAAATTAGAATTATCACCACATAAATCTGTAATCCCTGATTTTATTTGATTAACATCTTGTTAAAATACTGTACACTTGTCTAATTCAGAAATACAATTATTATATCAATCTAAAAAGGAAAATTAGTCTTTCTAGCTCAAATATTCTCCTTTACAGTGATCCTTTGTGTCAGTCCAACCCTCTGAGCTAATGAGTTCATTATGAACTATAAACTTTCTCCTGTTAAGCCTTGAAAAAGTTACATTTAACATCAATAAACACTGCATTTAACTTTAACAGGAAATAAATGCAGAGAGAAGATCACATTTCTGTTTCCAAAATCAAAGATTTTTTATATAAAAAGAAAAAGCGCAACTGCACTGATTTGAATAAAAGTGTAGAAAAAAGGACATTTTAGTCTCCATAACGATTTCACAATAGTCCTGAAAACGGATGGGCTTGTTCTCTGCAATTAAGTCTGAAAACTAATTCAATCTGGTTGCACAAAAAGTTAAATTTATTAGCATACTGACAGCAGGTGTGCAAACCTTTTAGAGCCCGGGAAAGAAACATAATCAAATCACTAGTCATGATTCTGTTGTAATGTGGTTCTAAATAATAATAATAATAATAATAAAAAAAACTCAAACTCTAGATACAGTGTTATAAAATTCTACTGTAATGCAAATGCTCTAAAACAATACATTAGAAAAGGAAAAGATGTTTAGTTTGCCTTCAGTTTTTGCTTCTGCAAATCATACAGGATAACTGGCATTAGTCACAACAGTCAAAATAGGTCATATCATATATATTTTGAACTTATAATGATATGTTCTACATAATGTAGTGCTTTCTATAGTTATCTTATTATCTAAACATGTCCTTTTTTTTGTTTTATTTTACAATCCCCCTAAATATGAACAATCTGTGGTAGAATAACGGGAAAACAAAATTTTCTTAGCATGCGCAGCCACTCAGCTATCTAACGCTGTGTATTAGATTTATCATGCAGAGTTAAAAGACCTCATGTTCAGAATCTAAATTTAACACAATTACTGAAAAGAGAAATTATGACTGCAGTTAAATTTACAAGGCATTTATTTAGCCTTTTATGGGCTGGAGCGAATGAACGCTAATAAGAGACCATTTCAGTCATGCTCAGTAAAATGTAGCACTTCAGGAAAGCAGAGCTGGAGTTGAGATGCCACTGATGCCGATTTATGATTCACAGTTGTGCGTATTTGTTCTATTAATTACCAGTTCATACTCAGATCCTTATACCACTTAAATCAACTCCTTTCAAATCTACAAATCTAATGAATGGTGAATTTAAAAAAATCTTCATTTTGATGTCCTCTATTGCCAATATAACACACTGAGATTCTTTCCTCCTATTATTAACAGCTCTGTGCCTTTAAAAGTGAAGTACACCCCTGCTGTTTCAGCTTCCCTCAAAGGCCATCACTTAGCTGCTTTAAGTGCAGACTAATATTTGCCTTGACAAAAGTCTGGCCTTCATATCAGTTAGCACCTGAATGGGTCTGTGACTGCTTTTAATAGGAAGCGAAGTGATGCTTTTATATAAATCCCTGTTATATACTTCCAAGTTATTTGTCAATGCACAAAGAAAATTTTAAAATGAAGCGAGAGGCAAATTTTACATCCACCGTAGATCCATCTGAAGCTTACCCTCTAATGAGCCATTATGGTTAAGCCTTGAACTTATGACAGTATTTTGAAAAATTGACATCAACACTGTTATAGTAATTTGGTGCAAAGTGTATATCATTGAAATGTCTAAACTATGAATCAACCAGGTTTAAAGATCTTGAGTTTAATAACAAAATAAGAATTTAAGAAATTTCAGAGAGCAACAGTAGGGGTGAACAACCATGCTCTTCAATCTCTCAGAGGGTGCTGCATCAAAAAATTGCATTTTTCCATACATCAATTCATGAAGAAACACTTAAAAATTACTACTTTGGATAAATCTTTGTCCAGTGCTTTCAACATTCTCCAGGGATCGCATCCATTTGTTCCACCTCCAATTTTTGCCTACTGTCTTGATGATTGTGTATATAAAAAGCCTGATTTTCACTGGAAAGAGCAGCTCTATTATAAGGTGTCCTTACATTTGTGAACAGGGCCATAACAAACGGGGTCAATACTTGCATCTTTTGGGTGTAAGATTTAAGGACAAAGTTAGACTGAGTCTCCTGTAGTATCATCAAAACATGGCTAAAGCAGTAAGGAGAAGGAAAGAGAACAACAATGACATAGAGCAATGTGATCAACATTCATCAAGAACTTTGGGAAATTTGGCAGTGGAAACTTTCACAAGGTCTAATAAGAGTCAGCATCTGGTAAACCTTTAGCAACCCGGGTAAGTGTTGCCTTACTCTAAAAATGTTTGATAACAAAACACTTTTCAGTTTTGTAACGCTATAATACACTGCTTGGCCAAAAAAGTCACAATCTGGATTTCACTAAGTTAATACTTCATTTGGATCATATCTGCATAAACCCAATATATTTCAAATTATTTAATGGTTATCTTCTTATTCTTTAAACAACCATGTCGAAATGTGAATTCTGTTGTTGTGGGAAAGATTGTCTTATTTAAGAAGGGTCAAACCATTGGCATCAAACAGAGGAAGCATCTAGGGAGATTGCATTAGGCTAATGCTTCCATTTATTTCCAGCTGTATTAAGAACTGTAAGGAAAGTGGGGAACCATCATCTTCTGCAAAGAAATGTGGTCAGAAAAAAGTCATGCATGATGATGGTTTGCCAATAACTGAAATGTTTGGTGAAATAAACCCACAGAAAAACAACAGTAGAAATTAACAGTGAAAGTAAAAGCGTTTAACATGAACAGTATAATGGCAACTCAAGGGATTGTGACTGAACAGCTGTGTAGCCATAAGAAACTAACTAATCGGTGAGGCTAACTGGAAAAAAAAACATTTTTTGGCCAGGCAGTGTATAGTAAAAATTAGGATCATCAATCAAAAACATCACTCTAAATGTCTCTAATGTTGTGAGAAGTAAAGTTGGACAGATTCAAATCTATGCACTTCCATTCCTTAACACATCCTGACAATCTTGTGAACAAAAGTCGAACATGTTGAACTAGATAAAATCCAGCATGGTCAGTTTACCCCTAAAATTGTCTCCTCAGACAATTTTGCTGCATTGGTGGTCATTTTCTGGGCATGCTACAGTGCTTATTCTGAGAAGCAAGCATGGTGAGAAATCATTTATAATAAATATGCTGGAAAATTTTGATTTTAGCTGGTGCAACGCAATCTTTCCCTCTATGCCATTTCTGCCAAATCCACTAGGAGCAATATTTTTATACAGACTGGAGTAGAAACCCACAAAGTGGTTGTGGATTTTCCTTTTCTTTTTTTTTTCTTTTTTTTGAAAGAGTAAGCTTTCTTGTATGTTGCTATATTATTAGATGCATCTAAAATGAAAGAAATTATTTAGGTGTTTATATAAGGAATGGCATCATTATGAGAAAGTAAAAGTTTAATGAAACAACAGTTTTGAAATTTTTTGCAGCATAAAATTAATGGATATTGACAGATTAAATGAAGCTGATGAGAACAACCATTAAATCCTAATCTTCAAAATTATTACTATCAGTGAAAGAAAAATAGAAAAATAAAAAAGAAACTATTTTTGCTCTTTCCATCCTTCTGGTTTGACGTTTTAGGACGAGATGAATAAATGTCCAGAAGCAGAACTTAAAAGTGAAGTAGTCTAGAAGTCTGGAATATATGTCAGTAAAAGCTCAGCATGTGCTCCCATTCCATGTTTTCCTTCCTGGACTGGTTACAGTTATTAGGGCAACAAATGTATCAGAAGTTCCTCGGCAGCAGTGGCATCTCTCTCCAGCCTTCAGCCGAGCGTTCCGTGGGGATCGCATCCCAGCGACGAGGGATGAGGAATGGCCTTAATGAAGTCAGACAAGCCGGAATACATGCATAAGAAAGATTTTAAATATTGATATGATGTCAGTGTGCAGCTGCATAAACGGGTTACAGTGGATCGGTTAGCTCTCAATGACCCTCGTCTAATACAGCAGCACAAGGGGGATGATTAGGCTCATCAGAGGTGATTGTGTATTCTGTAGGAGGCGCAAACACAGCACACACACCACTTAAATCAAAGCCTCCTCCTGTCTTCCTCTGCAGCACTTCCAGCTTCAATTCACACTTTAAATTATTCACAGGCACATGTAATTAATGGCTAGTGAATTTATATCATATGGCTAAGCAAAGTTTTAATGGGTTTTTATTAAAGGGCTCCATCAAGGTGCAGCAGGCCTTTCAGGTGCCCAGAATAAATGTTACTGTAATTACTCAAGGAGGAAATGGATAGAAACAATCTGAAAGCATATTCTCGCAATATGACGCTCATTGCGTCATATTGCACAATGAGCGTAATATGATGGAATAAAAGCAGAAACTCAACACAGATTAGATGTGTGAAAAATGTCAGTTGTCCGGCACTGGAGATGTGAGACTGTGGGGTGGAATGAAAAAGTGATGAAAAGGAGGTTATGTCCAACATCACACAAACATGAGGGACACTTGAGTTCCTGTGCTGCGCCACGACCCGATCGGTATTCCCTACAAGCAGTCACAGTTAAAAACAAAACTTCAGGTCAAACTTCAGACCCGTCCGCTCAGACACGGGTCAGCCTTAAATTATTCAGCCAGAGAGGGATGCAGAGACTGGCAAGATCAAGGAAGTCGAGCGAAGCTGGTTATACGCCAGAGAGCCGGTAGTGCCCACTTCTTACGCTGTAAACACCAACCATTTCCCAGCAACAGACACTTGTTTATTTAATTCCCCACAACTGGCACAGATGTTTTGAAAAACAGAAAATATTTCTTGTGCTTCATGTTGACACATGGGTGAAGTGTCTGTGCTTGACTTTGATCTCACTGATCAGTCAGTCGGTTTGATTTGGATGGATTACACTGGTTTGGATGCAGCTCTTTGGAAAACCGTGGTAATTCATTCAGCTGCTGAGCCCGTAGTACAAACACAAACAAACAGTTTAGATAGGTGGGAAATGGACATTTCCTTTACTTTGAAGTACTGAGCAAAAACCTTACAATGTGTTAACTTGTGATAAAAGGGCACCTTTGTGCATGGAGTTCTGGTGGCACCATCACCAGAACTCCCATGCATGCTATCACAAAACAAAACCTATTAATCAGTAGAAAGAGCTTTTTTGTGTAGTTTTGCCCAAAATGAACAACTAGTTTTCTGAAATCCTTTCAATTGATGCTGTAAATCACAGAGCATATTAGAATATCTATTTGATTTACAAAATGATTGCTATGTAAGAGGAGCTTGGTGTAGAATACCATGTTTTCAAAAGTATGAAAATTCCCTACTCTATATTTCTGATTTCAGATGATGCAAACCCTTTAATGTCCACACATTTATGAAAATAAGCATGCAGAAAGCAGACTGCTTCTCCAAATATTAGTGGGACTGATTCAATAATTCATTCATAAGGAGCTACAACCAACTATCTAGTGCACAGATATCAACCTACTTTCTGTGTGAAATGTAATTTTTTTATTAATGTTATGTAATATATAAAATCAGTTTGCTAAATAATCAGTTTGCCACCAGTGAAGAGTTCACAGTATAGGCAGCATGCATGCCCATATGCACAGATATTGAGAAGAAGATATTTGAAAATATATTTTGTGAAATGGGCTTTCAGCTACAGTTTGCCCAAGAACCCTACAAGTCCTTCCAAAGCAATCTCTTCAAATGACACCAGAAAAATTTGGTGACAATCTGTAAATTTCCATGAAGGATAAATCTTGTAAATATTGAATAAACCGTTTCCTTGAAATGCTATATAAATTTTAGTTAAAGCATTTGACGTGTCTGAAATATTTGCAACGTTTGTGTCACTGCTGTAAACTTTTGCCCTTCTTTTGAAATCTTTCACTCCTTAAACTTTATTCAAGATGATGAGGGATCCTGAGATCTTCACATGGTTGTGGAAAAGAATGAATATTAACATAACTAAAGGACACATGTATGCTCAGTTCTCGTGCGATATTATATGTTTCCTTTGTCCGATTCCAGGCTACTGTAGCTGTATACCTTCTTGTTCCAGTCCGCCTCATTAATTCCAACTGGAGTCCATTTCAATAAGTACATCTCTCTCTCCTTTTCCATTACAGTGCAGCTGTCCCTCCCTCTCTTTCCCCAGTCGTAGCTGGGGTTAACATGCTAATTCCGTTTTATGAGCTCTGACTGAGCCCACTCTGCTCCACTTACACGTGTACAACAATTATTACATCGCTTCTTTTTTTTTTTCACTATAAAAAATTCAGCACCCCGAGTGTCATGTCGGTGAAACCTGAAAATTTATTCAGTGAATAGAATGGTTAATTTCTCAAAGGAAAAAAAGGGAATGACCTAAAAATAGAGATTTACTGTGAGATTCTGCATTTAAATGAGCCATACCTGTGTGATGGCCTGGCTGAGAAATCCATTTGTGTATGAAAAGAGGTAAAATACCCTACTGACACTGAAGATTATATTAAAATACAATGTGGGACATTGTTATACATATCTTCAAAGCTATTTAACTATTTGAAAAGACCCCTCTCTTTTGAATTTTCTTTGTGACTCAAATTATGAGCTTGAGTCACAATGTAGAAAGATTCATGTCATTATTTAACATCTGTGTGATTGATTAATCATTTCCTGTTTGCACAAAGATAAAGACTGCTGATGCTGTTGTTTCTTACCTACTTGAACAAAAAGTAAAATAACTCTGAATAGTGTTATGAAAGAAAATCTTTATTGTACTTTTTTAAATATCAAACAGAGCAAGATAACATATGAACTCAATAAAGGCCATCCCTGCCAATGTGCAGATTATGGTTATTTTTTCATTGTTCTGGATTGAACTGCAACTGTACGCTGCTGGACATAGATGGTTGTATTCCTATTCCTCTTACTATCATTGTCTATTGTAGACAAGATACACTTTTTTCAGGTACTTGCCCTTTTTTCTCAGCCAGGGCATATGCAAATTTGCTTTTATTTTGTCAGTGGATTGCTGTGTACATAACATGAATTTCCTCTTGTGTTGTAGCTACATCATTAATTCTTTACTAGGATTTGTGGTTTTTGTAATTGTGAAATGGCATATTAAACCCTAAGCTATAGTACTAAGTGAATTTTAGGAGTTGTTGAGATGAAAAGAAGAAAACTTTCATAGGAGCTGCTTTATAGAGCACCCCTCTCTTTGGTCCAGGTTACAGTAGGTCTTCCTCTCATTGATGAAACTCTCCATTATATTTTCATAATTTCAAAATATTCTTCATCTTTCCGCTCAGCTCTTTCTTCACCTCATCCCATTGATGTAGATAAGTTTCTGATTCATTTCTCAGTCTCCCGTTCCATCTTGTCCTCATTCAGGACAAGATGAATGAGGACAAAAAATCCTCATCTTAATGCAGAGACTCTTTTCTAACCACCTCTAGTTGAAGAGAGTCAGTTTCCTTTGCTGTTCTAATCACTTAAACTATGCTAAAAACCTCTGCAGGGAATGTGAAAAGACAAGGCTTAAAAAGAGTTATATTGCATCCCAGGGTCACTTTAGTCTTTCTGGTCATTATGTCACCTAAAAGAGAGGATTTGTTTTCATTCTAAGCACAAAGCTTGTTTTTACTGCATGTTTGATAGGGTTGTCTTTGGTCTCAGGTCTAGTTTGTGGTCTGCATGGACAGAATTTCAAGACATAGTCATAAAGAAAGGGGTATCTGGTTTGGAAACCGGGGCTCCACTGTGGGACAGTTGGTAGCGCTGTTACCTTCCAGTAAGAACATTTTCGATTCAAATTAATCTTGTAATCTTTCTGAAAAGAATTTGCATGCCCCAAGATACTAACTAGAACATGACTGTTAGATGAACTGGTCTCTCCAAATTATCTTGAGGTATGATTGTGTGTGGGAATGGTTTCTTCTCCTGTGTGTCTCTGCATTCCCTTATGACAGACTGTCGACCTGTCCAAGATGTACCCCGCCTCTCGCCCAATGACCAGTGGAGATCAAACTGGCCATTCCCTTACCTCTCTATCTCCACAGACACAGTGCAAGGATAAATGTCTGCAGACCATGTTTGGCATCAGGGTTTGGGAACCTCAAGGGATTAACTTTATTTTGCAGATAATGTGGTTATGATACTATTTCTACTACCAATAGATATAAACACACACATCCATTTTAAACAGGTCATGTATTATGTATATGTAAAAGTCCAAACACTGAAAACTTGTTCTGCAGGGAGAATCAGGTGAGGTTTATGATTCTGCTCATCTATGACGATGATGAAACACAGTAACCATTCAGTAAAATAGATTAAAAATTGGTACTCAAGTGTTATCTTGATTTCTTTGTGTTAAAGTCTGAGCCGATTTAAGGTACAGCTTCATTTTTTTTCTACTACGTCTTTCCTAATATCAAAGCACATATCAGAATGTGCAGGTGGATTTATTGGGGGCAGTCAGTCGTAGCCCACTCATGTAATGAAGCGAATGCACCAGACGAGTGGTCAGAGAGGCCCTGGCAACTTAATGACAGCCAATATCTCCAAACCCGGCTTGAAGGAAGGCTGGAAACATTTGCTCAGGAGACTCATTGGGTGTTTCAATCTCACCACAAATCCATTTTTATGTTTTCCTTCTGATTTATGGCCTTATTTTAACTGTCTCCCACATGCAAATGCCTGGCGACCGCTCTAGAAATATACATAATGTGATTCTCAGGGTCATCCCTCCAGCCTGTCAAGTTGAGGAGGTGCATTAAGAGTTTGGGGGAGGTGCAGGGGGCGATTGGAGGGGGATCAGAGGGACTCTGATTATTTTCTTCCAGCGGTCCTAGGTGAATGGAGAAGGTGGCGCTCATTAGGTCCTGGTCATACATTTATGACTCTTTTATGACTATTATAGTTATCCACACATACAAATCCCTCTAGGCAAGGTGTGAGTTAACGTATCAATAAGATAGCCATATATTAAAATCTAGGATTTTTATGGCTAACTCTCTGTTTGCTGTAGCTGAGAGTCCATTTGGCCTGAATTAAATTGGATTAATTTTATATTCTGTAAAACTTGTGTCCATCCTGGAAGTCTCCTCTCGATTCACCCAGAAAATACTGATTTGAAAATGATTCCTGGGCAGGTAATTATGATCATATATCCTGACACGTGTAGAGGAACTTTATTAAAGATATCTGTCACGCTGGCTTCTCTGCCCGTCTCTCTGCATGGACATGACAAAGTAGATCCATCAATTAAGCCCCAGCAATTGTATTTGGTGGGATATTAGTCAGCCTTTATATTTTCTTTCACATTATTTCACACATTTTTCACACATTGGAATATGTTAATGAGGAGCTCCAGACAGTTCCACCGATGCGCCCATTTCCAAGAAATGTTCACACACTTGGAGACAGACAGTTACTTTCATACAATGTCAATGCCCACGTGTCTAAAATCCTTACCTGACTGACTGATTCATTTTGCTTTCACAAGCTTTTCATTCCAATTTGAAATATAGAGCTAAAGCTTCTTAAATAAAAAAATAATAACCCCTAAATGTCATAGACCCATCAAACTCTCTGCTTGCCTTGCTTCATGCTCTTCCATGCCCTGTCTTTGTCCATGTGGTGAAACAATGTCTTTGTTCGTTGTTTCACCTGATGAACTCTGCAGTGTTCAACAACAGTTCCTCTTCCACCAGAACACTGTTTGTACATCAACCTGTTCTGTCTTTAATGATTCACTGTTAATCTCCGAATCATTTTTAAAGAGCAGGAAGAAGAGAAAGACTTCAGAATCCTGGCAACTGATGCCCGCTTATTTGTATAACCTAAAAAGAAAATTGTGTTTCCTGTTTTCAGGTCAACTTTTATCAGTCTCTCATAGAGCAAATATAGTTTATAGTTTATAATGGAAAAAAGTAATTTTTAGACAATATTATCAGAGTTCAATCTTTATCTTTCAAACATTATGAGGTTGACATTAATAAATTGACTCTGATAACATAGTAGTTGTTTTAGCTCCTTTGTCAAGTATAACCGCTAAGACTGAAGAATGAAGGTAAAACAACTTTTTAAATTGATCTGGCATTTTTTTATTTATTTATTTATTTGCATTTATGTCTTTGGAAGCTCATTACTTGCATATTTAAGATAGGTTGAGAATGCAACCAATAATGAAAAGACTACATCCCTTGTTATTTCATAAACCTAAAATCATACCTGGACTATTTCCCTCTTCTTGAAGATGGGTGGAGCCAAACCAAAATGCGGGTTAAGCATTTCCCTGTGTGTGTTTTAGGGCTGTTAAGGATATGGTGCCACAATAGTTCCATGCATTAGGATCCCATTCCTGTAGAGGCATAGGTCATCCTTCCTATGTTTCTTTGACCAAGGGGCATTTAGCTTTTATTTTTAGTCTAGGAAATAATGGGCTGTACAGTGGTACAGTTAGTAGCACTGTTTCCTGCAAGGCAAGATGGTCCTGGGTTCAAGTCCCAGTCTGGAGTATTTCTGCATTGAGTTTGCATGTTCTCTCTGTGCATCTGCTGGCACTTTGGCTTCTTCCCACAGTCCAAATATATAATTGTTAGGCTAATTTCCTAAATTTCCCTCAGGTTTTCTGGTTTTATGCCTCTGTGTTCTCCTGTAATGGACCAGGGTGTACCTACCTCTCGCCCGTTGACTGCTGGAGGCAGGCACCATCGCCTCTCATGATCCTGCAAGGAAAAACATGTTAGATGATGCATGAATGTAGAAAATAATACAAACATCAAACATCTTCTCTTAACAGTCATTTTGGTGAATTTTGTCATGTAATTTCCCCCTTATATCAGCTTTACTATGGATTTGTAGTAGAAACTGGAAAAGCAATGCCAATTTTTATCTAAATGATAATCATAAGCAGAGTTTGAGGATATGCTATATTCTTCTTTAAAGCATTGTGCTCTCTTAGTCACTAATAGTTATTTTGAAGACATGTAAGGAAATTATATCTGCCAAATTCAATTATTGTTACAGTTTTTCCCATCATGATGCTTGTAGATAAGAACATCTTTACTGGGAAACAATCCTGAGCAGCTGCGGTTTAAAAGTCTTCATGGCAACCCCAATCAGAATCCGTGTCAGCCGAGCCCATGTAGGAACTTTAACAGAGCTTGTTGTTCTCGCTGTCTCACAGATGCCTCGTTGTCATTCAGCAGCCACCCAACATGTCACAGCGGTCCGGCGCAGCATACTCAAGTCACTTCAGAGCATCAACCACCGAGGCCCAGATGTTCCCCAGCAGCTGACTGAGGGAAAGCGTGACATGTCCAGTCAAAGATGCAGCATCCGCCATGTTGGCCAACACCTGCCTTTACAGCTGCTCCGCCTCGGGTTCCGACTCGCTGCATCCACACAACTTTGGGAAGGAGGTGTTTGAAAGCTCCATCCAACAGTGAAGTTGTCAGTCTCACATATGGCTGTGGGATTAGATGAGATGAGCAATTTCATGTAGTGGAGATGAAGGGGAGGAGGGTATACAGTCTAATGTTCTATACACAAAAAATATTTGATACTCTCAGTGCTTTCCTGTGTTTTCTATCTGTTTGGGCAATATTTAAATGCTTAGTTACTCCAGGACATGCCTGACTCAGCTTAAGTAATCCACATTTGCTCATGCACTTCTGGGCTACAAAACATTAATGTGTTTATGCACATTTCATTGATCTCACTCTGCTAAAAAACAACAACAATCAGATAAAGAAATTTTAAAATAAATCCCCAGGTTCATAAGAGTTTTATTTTAAAATGTCCAAATTCTGTTACTTGAATGACTTCAGGTATTGACAATGCTCCAAACCAGGGGTCCAATTCCTGTGAGCTACTATCCTGCAAATTTTAGATGTATTCCTGTTTTCAATACAACTAAATCAAGTGAATGGCTCGTTAGCAGGCCTCTGTAGGGCTGAGTAACATACTGATGAGGGAATTCAGCCATTTCATTTAGGTGTGCTGAAGAAGGAATGTATCTAAAAGTTTCAGGATAATAGCTCTCCAGGAGAAAATTTGGGCACCCCCGGTCCAAACAATGTTGCTTAAAATGCAATTATTTCTGGATGTTTGGATTTATTTTTTAGCTCCTGAAAAAAATATTGTTTCTAGGTATATTTTTTACATGAGACCCAAGAAGAAGCACATTTGAAAAAAATGTCATATCTACCTTTCAAGCAATGACTGTCTAAGACCATCAAAGCTTTAAAATACTGTACATGATGCATTCCTCCGCAAGTAATAATTATCTTATTTGGAAGAGTTTTCCAATAAGGTTTGTTTCTTTACAATACTATTAAGGAGGATTTTCAAATGGGTTGAGGTTTTGGAAATGCCACTCCATAAGTGTAATGGTGACCTGCTTTATCCATTCTAAAGTTTGTATTTTTGTGGACATTGTCTGACCTCAAAGTTGTTGGTCTGTGTCAAACTAATCTGTAGATTGGCGGAGGAAACCTTCTAATATGTAACTTAATAAATTAACAAACTTGACTGTGTTGCAAGTTTGTAAAGCAAAGCTAAAAATGAAGGAAAAGTAATAAAGAAAAACATCTAATATGACATTCTGACATTATTCTGGTTGCTTGACTAAGCAACATTTGAACTGTTTCACAGTCTGATTTGTTGCTATGCTGCTCCTGGACATACTTTAAGGTGCAAAATGTAAATGATCTGTTAAGAGTTGAGCCTATTTTCTTTTACTTCTTTCACCCAGACTGTGTCCCCCTGAGCTGCTTACTGATTGCTGCCTCATGATTAGTTTAGAAACATACTTTACATTTTAATTAATATCAAGAAGATCTTAGTAAACAAAAAGATGATGCAGCCTACATCAGTGGACACATCCCCGTCACACTGAATTACAGAGAAGTAAAACGGGTCACAGAGATGTCGGGGTGGGGATATGGGAAAGAACCAACCATGTACAAAAGTGCCGGGATATCGTCTGCTAGAGATGTGCAGGCAAACTTCATGCTTGACAGCAACAGCCAAAAATCTATGTCCATCCATCCATCGTCATACCTGTTTATATATGCAGGGTAGTGTAGGGGCAACTCATACTGATGCCTATATAAATCAGATTTTATATATTCATTAAACAGAATATTCCAAGTGTTTAGCTGAAGCTAATGAAAACTCAAAATAATGTTCTAAAGAAAACGAGAATATTACATGAGATAAAGGATTTTGAAAGAAGGAAAGTCAACCTTTTCTGCTTTCAGAAGCTTTTCTACAAGCTCAAAGATGGGTTTTGTTTCCCTTTCTATGAGTAAATGCAGTGATGCAGCATGACATAAAGATGATCAGTCTGTGACTTTTGGTAATGAAGAATCTCATGTTGCTGTAATAGATGCCTTTGCCTTGTCTGCATTGTCTCATATATCATACCACATCAATTCTCTGTGGAGTTTAGATCAAGTCAGATGCTGCCTAATCAAACAGTTCTTCTTTTGTAACCACATTTTTTCTTCCACTGAATTTTCCATCAATGCCCTTTGATGAAGCACTATGGAGAGGTTTATTTTGACTAATTCGGTTCTGAGTTTTCCTCTGCTGTTAAGCAATCTATCCATCTACCTATTATGTGTAACTGCATGTTCATGTGAGGTTGCAGGGAGGAATGGTGGCTATCTTTAGTGGTCATTGGGCAAGGGCCGGCATACACCCTGATCAAGTCACTAGTCGATCAAAGGATAACGTATAGACACACAACACAGACAGCCATGCACACACACTCTCGTATACCTAAGGGCAATTTACAGAGACGATTTACCATGTCAGTCATGTTTAAGGGTTGTGGGAGGAAGTTGGGGTACCTGGAGAGAACCCATAGATGCACAAGGAGAACATGGACAAAGACCTCAGGTTGGGATTCAAATTCAGAACTTCCTTGAAGAAATGCATGTTTAAACTATTTCACTCAGTTTGTCATGAATCTGTATCTAAATTCAACTTTTCAAAACAAATCTCTTATGTTTAACTTTTTCAAATTTACAATATAAGTTTGAAATTTATTTTTGCTAAATTAGCTCCTACAGCATGAGTGCTGTTTTAGTCTTCACCTTCTTAGTTTAGAAAATAAAACAAAATTGTACATCTTTCCAACATAACAAAGAATATGAAGCATTCTGGTTAAAATTGAACACAGAACCATTCCACTATATATAACAGTCATATCTGTAAGTGTGCTCTTTCTCCCTGCCGATGAAGAGTTATTAGAGCACATGAGCACTGTCCGAGACATGCAAATGGAGCCGGTTGCAAATAGAATTTCTACAATATCAAGCCTTGTTAGAGCGGGAGCAGCAAAGCACTAAGGACAATCAAGACACCTTGTCACTTGCTTCTTTTTTTATCTCCTGCCTCCTTGTGAAGAAAAAGCACTTTGAATCTGCTAGTTTTTCTCTTGCATTTACATAACAAAGCCCCCAAGAATAAGGTAGATGTGATGAAGCAGCCTCCTCTGCTGCGTCTGAACACCCATCAACATGCCTCAGACACACACGCTAACAAACACAGAGGGAGGCGTATGCGTGCGCACACATATCCTCATGTATTGTCTCCTTCTTTTCTCTCAGTAAAAGTATCTGACAACCAAAACCCCAAAGATCTCCGATGCTTGGCTTCACAGCGTGGATACGCAGTCAGCAAAATAAATTGAAAGCATTAAGAGAAAGTCAAAAAAGTGAGAAACTGGAACAGAAAACAAAATAACCTCTCTGCACCAACAACTCCCTCCACAGCCACCTACATATAACCCCCCACCCACTGCACAACCTTCCTCCACCCTCAGCCCAGCTCTGCTCCCCACTCAGAAAGAAACAGGATGAAATGACATTATGCATATGAAAATGTCCAGAAAGATGTTTGATTTATGTATGCATTAGATGCAAATTCTATTACGGGACACAAGGCGGGCTGCGAGATTTCCCACTGAACACTTGGCTGCCCTGATCAAACCCCATCTCATTAATTCAGACAAGGGGGGAAAGATAGAAGGAGTGAAAGAGGAAAAAATTGGAAGAAATTTACAACCCAGACACAGATTTAAAAAACTGAAAAAAAGGAGGCATAGTGGGTTGGTGTGGGAGAGAGGGAAATGATGTCAATGTTTGGACCAAGAGCCTGACCAGTCAACAAATAAGATGGTATGCATTTATAAAAAAGAACAAAACTAGATCAACTTTTATAAAAGCTATAGCCATGAAAACCTGGATATCATATATATATATATATATA
>CAEFZY010006996.1:0-21473 GCA_903066815.1 Brachyrhaphis roseni
AATAATAATAATAATAATAATAATAATAATAATAATAATAATAATAATAATAATAATAATAATAATAATAATGTTTAACTAAACGTTCGTATTATTCGTCCGTTCGTCATTTTCCATGAGTGCATGCTGGGATCTCATGTGGAATTAAATTTAGTTTGCATATTTAATTGAAGACTTTCTCTTTGAATGTATTTTGGTTCTGACGTCATTAGGCGAGATTACTCTTTTTTTTTTTTTTCCAACTATGACAGATTTATTTCTGAAGAGGCCAGAACATTCCTGAAGAAACTTCTGCTGGGCTATTGGGTTAAAAAGAGTATAAAAGAAACAACAGAAAAACACACATAAATAAATAAATAAACAATTTCCTCGTAGAACATAGAAGATTACTTTAATTGGTCGCCTATCAAGGTGGGTAAAAAACATCTGCATAACCTCCATTGAAGCAGGATGATTAAACACCCATCTGTGATCAGAACACAGGATATCCAGGAGGATATTTAACAGTTTAGTAAAAGGTATTTATATTGAGGCCCGCTGTAGACTTTCAGTGATTATATTTTGAAATTTATGCCAAATCAAACTTGAGACAGAAGTGACATGGTTTTTTTAAATATTATGTATTTATTTTATTAAGACAATTAAAAAGAGCAAATTGTGAGAAAAAAATCAGAACTTTTAGGATTTTAAATATTCTCTAATTAACAAGGAGATAAATGCAGTGCAATTTGTCTACAAGTGCTGTAGTATTTCTGGGTACAGCAGAGCTGGGTCTGTTGCAGACAGGTCAGGCGTCCTGAACAAAGCAAACAGTTCATGATGGAGAACAGTTTGCTGCAGTGACCTCTGACCCATAGCAGACGGAAACATTTTCACATTCTTTCCAATGATTTTGCCAAATTTTGCCAGTCCTGCAGACAGCAATAACCGCAGAGCGATCTCCTGCACACAGCGAAGGGTTTCAGCTTCCTCAGTAGCTGACTAGTCTGCCTCCTGCACACAGCATCGATGCTTTAGTTCAGTTTGATATTTACATAAACACCTATAAATATCAGCAAAGTCTAAGAGACATCAGTCATTGTTATCAAAATATCCTCATATTACTGAACCCTTTATATATATATATATATAGGCTATAATTCATAACCTCTAAGAACTTCCAAATATTATGCTTTTAAAAATAGTAAATCAATTTTGTTTCCACTTTTCTCTTTTTTCCCCCCCATTTCATTTGTATTTTCTATGTTCTGTTCTGGCAGCTAGGGCCAACTACTGCAGATGGCTGTGATGCTCAGACCATGGACGATGCTGGTGGCCGCTGCGCTGTGTGTGCTGGTCTGTCTGGGAGCGCTGGCAGACGCCTACCCTCCAAAGCCAGAGAACCCTGGAGAGGACGCTTCGCCTGAAGAGCTGGCCAAGTACTACAGGGCCCTGAGACACTACATCAACCTGATCACCAGGCAGAGGTCAGTGCGCGTCCTCCATGTCCCGCAGGGCCCGGCGGTTCAGGGCAGATGTGTGGAACTCGTTTTAGTTTCATTAATGATGACAGAAAGAAAAAGCCTGTCTTTTAAAACTGTAAAAGAATTAATTGTATTCTAATGACCTTGTAATCTGCAGAAATCCATTTTATGACATTATCACTTTCTTATTGCAAATTTTATTTACCGCTGAACAATTTCCACCATTTTGCAGGTAGAAAAAAAAACCCAACTCAAGATGTGAATTTTTTTTTTGATTGCATCAGGATGAAAACATTGCCCTTGAATTTAGTTTTTTCTTTCAACTTTTTCACTTGAGATCACATAACATTTTTCTGTGATTGAGTCACAACAGTAGCCACTCTCCCAGTCCTGCCCACAGCGTTGACAACATGGGGCTCCTCCATGCATGCAGCTGGCTGAAGCCGCTCTGATCAGATTACGGTTCGTCCCCCTGAACCTCCAGGCCTCCAAATCTACAGCAGCAGAGCAATAAAAGTTATAAAGATGGACCCAGAGAGAATCCCAAATTTAGTTATCAGGGCCAAATCCAGGCCTGATGTTCTCAGGTGTAATGCAGTGTTCAGCTTTTTTATTTAAAGTAGTCTGGCTCAGGGGCCATCTGCTCTCATTCATAAAAGTTAAATAGCTTATTGATACGTGAAGGCTGGAAGAATGCAGTCAAGAAAAACACATTTGTCTCTTTTATGTCTTTCTGGAGACATGTTTATGAAAACGCTTTGTGACCAATAAAATCTGTTACTGTTCCCATACTCCTGCTTCATATACACCACTGAGTTTAAAGAGCGGAGCCTTACTTATAGGAAACTGTGGGAGAGTGGAATTATTTTTGTGCTTTGTGTGCTTTTGTCATATTCAGACAAAAGCACACAAAGCACTTTTGTGTGTTTTCAAAATGTAAGTGCTAAGATAAACAACAAAGGTAACAGAGAAATAAATCAAATCTGTACATTTGGTGGATTCTGGGAGAGGAAGCCAAGTTTTATTGGTCAAGCTTAAAACCAGTCACTGATAATTGGTTATTAGGCTGAGATGTATTTGTGAACAAACCAAACTCAACCACCAAGACTGAACTTACTAGCATCAGATTGTAGCTATGGTAACACAACAAACTATGAAGATTATTCTTTGTACTTTCACAACATAAAAATGGACAATTCCTTTAAATCCTAAATTTAAATGATAGGCAGTTTAAAATGTTTCAATTGATCTCAATGGTTAAATCGAATTTAATAGTATACTCATTTTCAGTAATCAAATTTTAAACTTCTAGATATATTGTCTGTGTTTAAGCATTTATGGGGCCCCTGAAGCCCAGGGGACCTTCTGCTCAATTCACTTATTCCTTGGGCTGGCTCTGAACTAGACTCACAGTTAGTCATTTTCACAAACAAGACATTTTCAGAAAGAAATTGGAAGAAATATTGAACTGTAATACCTTATTTTATTTTAAAGGTACTTGTATCTGTGTTCTTAACAGAATTGACTAAATTCCACATCGGAGGGTAAAAACTAAAAACCAGTCAGGATATCAATATTGGTGCATCTCCACATGAAGCACGCAGATTCAAACTGTGGTAAAAAATATAAAAACAGAAAAATTAAAAGTGACTTTACAGTAAAAGCAAACTTACAACCAAGAAAAAAAATACTCTACAGTTATTAAAAATAGCATTCTCAGTGGCACAATGAAATGTGCCACTGAGTGGAATTATTTTTAACAAATATACAGAATGTGAATATTTGTGCATCGAATGCAGCAACATAAAAGAGATGCACATGAGGTTTAAAGTTTTCACTGTTTTCTTTCAGATGAAAGTGGAAATGAGATAATAAAGGTCATGCAGGTAGAAAATATTGGCTGGACCGACTCTGGAAATTTATGGTGTAGAACTGACCATCATGAGACATGGAAAACATCTTACAGTATGAGACGGTACCAGCTGGGAATCCAAATGTGTATTTCTTGCCTGATTGCTTCCCTGCAAGGCAGCAGATACACACACCCATCCCCACCCCCACACACACACTGAGATGAAGAAGCGGGGTGTAAGATTGGATGCTGTGATGGTGGGGTTTGTTGATGGGGAAAACAGGAGCTGCAGCTCAGGCTGCTTGGGTTTTGTTGTTTCTGTTAGAAAAACACCTGCAGTCTACAGTCTGGTAAACCATGAAATGGTTTCACATGAGCCCCAGATGCCTCTGATGCCCCACCTCAAGTATAGGTGATAAGAGTGAAAGGGGACAATGACTAACTCTGCATCACAGCTTTCCTCATAAACACTTAACTTATTGTGTACATTCTACATCCTACTGACACCTAAAAAGATAAATGATGTAATATAAGAGTTATTATAAAATTGAAAACACATCAATATCTTTGATAAAACTGCAGTTTAATTGGATTTAAACGCAGATCTAATGCGTCCCTGTTCCCCTCTGCAGATACGGGAAGCGCTCGGCTCAGGAGGACGTGGTGGCAGAGCTGCTGTTTGGAGGCGACAGCAGCAGAGACCAGAGATCAAGGTGGAGCACCTCATCCACCCTGGGGGGAGCTGGGGTGTGTTTGTGTGTGTGGACGGGTGGTGCATATGACGAAGAACCAGACACTGACCGGCTTCTGTCTGTCTGCCTCTCAACAGATACGATGACTCTTTCATGTGGTGACGCTGCAGCCCTCCTTCCTCCTCCTAGTGCTTCTCTTCTGGGGCCTTCCCAAAATGCACCTGGAGGAGCCAACAGGTGCCTCTCACCCCCTCTAAAGCCAACAGAATGACCATCGCTGACCGGAGCACAAGCTCTCTCTCTCTGTCTCTCGTCATTTCGACAACTTTGTTGTTCCAACAGTGCTGTGCCGTAAGTCAGTGTCCAGATTAAAACATGTGAGGTCAGAGCAGCCAATCGAACGGGGAGCCGTGTCTTTGTGTCCCTCCATCACTGTCGTGAAGACATTGTTTCGCTGTTGCCACTGCCGAGAGGAAGAACAGAGGATGTGAATAAAACCATTTTCTGTGTGACTAACATTTGTTTATTACTTCCTTGTTATGGGATGAAAGTCTGGAACAGGCTGAGCTGGAAGACCAATATTAGCATGTTGTCATAAGTTTGCATGACATGATAGTAATTCAAAACAGTGGTGTCCTCACTGTCACAAGATCTTTTAGCAAAAGAGAAAGAGAATCCATCGCGGAACAGAAACAAACACACAAACAGCCACACGGGGGCGCAAATCCAGATTCAAACCAATTTACCATGAAAATGGTGAGAACAGGACACTGAGGTTGTGGATCTTAAACACATAAAACAAAATATACAAAGAGGAACATTGCATAATTTTTTCATCTGTTCTTTAATTTATTCAGATTGTGTTATTTTCTGATCTATTCCTATGTCATAATTTCAAACAGTTTCTGTATAATAGGCTAGTTCTCCAGGTCTGGCTGTAACCAGGTCTGGGTGTGTCTGCTGACACTCAACCAAGAAAGTATATCAGGACTAATCTCAGTGAATTAGTTTCTTTCAAAGATAAATCACCATTCTAAGCCCGTTAGCATTCATACAGGTTATTTTTGTTTGATGTTCACATTTATTTGATGGTCAAGATCTTTTGAACTCTTTATCAAGACCAGCTACTCCAAAGCACTTCACACTACATCCAGTCCTTTGTGTGTGAAGGACACAATTAGTGTCCAGTGATCTCAAAACTGTGGGTATTGTAGAACGGTCATTTCATTTGGCATATATGTTTTGCAAACAAACCAAATGATTGGAATAGAATTCAGCTCAGTCTGAAAATGTCAAACAGTAATATGGTTTTATCTTGATAGCAAAGTGTAAAACACACAAAGTAATGATGTCATAGACATCATTAAGGAGTTTAGGAACAGGAGTGTGTCAGTGGTGTTTCTTTTTGTCTAAACATTATCTAAAGAATGCACAAAAACTTAAAAAAAAAAAAGCAAGTGTGAATGCAGGCAAAATGTCATTACTGCCATGTTTGAGAGGTACCAGGACTCAAAGGCAAGCGACAACCACGGACACCCAAATCAGTCTTAACAGATTTATTTGAATAGTCAAGAGCAAAGGAGAGAGGACGGAGAGGCGTTGATCTGCGGCAGCAGGGAGGAACCGGGCCAGAGGAGGAACTGAGAAAAAGTGAGCGGTTAGATAGGGGAGTAATGAAGGGAATGATGGTGTAACCTGGTGATGGCTTACGGTCTGAGAGTTTAGATGAGCGGGGGTGGGTACACGGGTTTCCCAGTAGTTGGTGCAGTGTGGGGTTTCCAAAGTGGAGGAGTTCCAGCACGTGAATGAGGGTGGACAGGCAGCATCTGGGTGGTGGTCGTGGAGGTATCCAGGGGCATAGCCTAGCAGAGCAGCAAGGATCAGGTAATTCAGCACCAAAGAGTGGTTGGAGCTGGATCTACGAAGAAGGAACGGATGGGAGAGGAGTTAGAAACAAGTTAAACACTGTAAAAGCAGCACTGAGAGCTAGAGTGTACCACTATTGAAGCGGAACCATCTGACATCTGACTCAGGGAAGTCGCTCCTATTTAAGGTCCTTGCTGATTGGTGATGATGAGCACCAGCTGGATCCCATCAGCCTGCCACCCTGTAAATGAAGAGAAACCCCTCCCCTGCAGAACCTAACAATTACTATAATACTTTAAAAATGTTCTGTTTTTCACCCTTTGATGCACAGCCTTAACCTCAAGATCTTCACTAAATAATATTTTTCTTCCTTTGTTTGTTGCCACTACATTTTCTAATCTATTTACCTGGGTTTAGATGCAACATCCAATCCTTTCCACTGGGCGGTAGTGTTGCCTCGTTTAGGAACTAGTTAAAGAACCAGCAGATAGCTCAGAGCCCTGCATTTAGTCACCCAGGTTGTCTAGATCCTGTCTAGAAAACAAAGAGCTGTTAAAGTTTTCTTAACATTAAAGAAAAAATAGAGATTTAAAGACTCCATGATCTCCTAGGGGCTTTGTTTAGAACACAAACACAACCAACTGCTAAGTCTAAATAATTAGACAAATTAGTGTATTTCTTTATGTGATTTGTTTCAAGATGTCTTATAACAGGGGTGTCAAACTCCAGTCCTCAAGGGCCGCTGTCCTGCAGTTTTTAGATGTGCCACAGGTACAAAACACTGGAATGAAATGGCTTAATTACCTCCTCCTTGTGTAGATAAGTTCTCCTAATGACCTAATTATTCCATTCAAGGTGTGGTGCAGCAGAGACACATCTAAAAGTTGCGGGACACCGGCCCTCGAGGACTGGAGTTTGACACCCCTGTCTTATAAAATGACCTGTCCACTGTGTCCCAATAGGGACAATGGTGTTAGAAAATGGATGGATGGATGGATGGATGTCTCAAAAAATGTAGTCATACTAAGATTTTTTATTTTTTTTGCCAAATGTGGTTTTTAGAGGAGTGGAGGTGTGTTTGGTTGTGTGTGTGTGGGTCAGCAGAGGGAGGGGCTCTCTGGGGCTCCATTTATTCAGCAGTGCAGCAAATGCAATGTTGAGGCTAATGTTGTGAAACGCGAACAGCGAGCCTCGTCCAGCTCGGTGCGCCTCACTTACCGCTTTGTGTTTTACCGACAGACGTCCAAATATTTTATTTTGAAGTTTCACGGAAGTTGCATCTATTTTTTCGGTCACATTGACACCGTCGCGGTTCTAAACGTCGACAACGAGCAAGACAACAACAAGACACGCACGAGACCTCCAGCCAGCGGGAAGCCTGTCTCCCTGTGTTCAGAGGTAGGAGGGACGGGGTCTCCGGGGTCTCCGGGGTCTCCGGCCCCAAACAAAGAGCGGCGAGAGATCTGCAGCTCTCACTGCTGCATTCTGTCCTCTCGATTGTTTGATGTTCACAGAGCTGGTGGAGCTGTGTTGTTAAAGGTGTGATGTATGACTGTACACTGAGGTTATGTTAATGAGGTAAATAGTTTCTTTGTTCTCTGGTCAGACTTTGGGTTTGTACGCATTTTGAAAGTGGGCGTGCCATCTTTGGTTATGTATGACCTCTGAGACCAATTAGAGCCGCGCTCAGCATCTCTCCTATTGTGTCAGGAGTGTGATGCACGCACTTTTTAAAAATATAATTTAATTTGCACACAGACTTGAAGACATCTGATTCCCTGGTTCTTCATTTTGCGTAGTGTCTGTTTCAACCTGGACTGGCTTTGATCAGCTCTGGGACGAATGGCTACTGAAATACTTCAACTGGTCAAGCCGCAGGCTGAATTGTTGGATGGAGCCAATAGATTCTTTAAAATACATGTTGTGGTTAAAAAAAGAACACAGAAACAATGTGATTTGTTTTGTTAACATTTTTACTCTGTAATTTTAGGTCTGTGTTAGTTGGCTGCATGGTGACGCAGCAGTTAGCAGTTTGTTTTTTGTTGTTTTTGCAGCTCAGACTTTGCTTTGTCTCCAGAAACATGCATGGCTTCTCTCCAGGTACTATGGCATCCTGCCACATCTCAAAGCATGACTGCTGGGTAAATTGGGCTTTTTAAATTGTCCTAGTGAGTGAGTGTGTGTACATGGTTGTTTGCATGGTGTATCCCACCTACCTCCATCCCCACACCACCCACGACTATACAGAGACAAGCAGGTGCACACTATGACTGGATGAATGAGACAAAAATGACAAACTGCTGCCATACACCAGTCTAGAATCACTATTATGATGTTTTCACAATTGAGTACATTATAGGCTTTTTTATTTATTTTAATAAGAATTCAGAAATTATCATCTAAATTTTAAAGCATGTGTTAGGACTGTAGAATAATTCAGTCCAGGATTGAGCAATATGTTGGATTAAAATCTAACCTATCAAAGGTTCAGTTTGATTTCTGTGATTCCAGTGAACCACTCCTGTCCTGCCATCAATAGCAGTGAATCAGCCTCAGTGAAAACCTCAGAGATGCACACATCAGTTTCCATTACCTAGATTTTAGATCACATTTACAAAATAATACAGTTTTAGCTGATTACAAATTCTATTTAAGGAATTAAAAAGACTCATTTCAAAAGATCCTCCTTTAGCCTTCCTTCAATGATTGGTCAGTAGATGGACTGATGTTATACAGCACCTTTCCAGTCACACTGATCACTCAAACGTTTTACAGTTCAGACTGATTCAGCCTCACGTGCACACCAGTCAGAAGGCAACTTGAGGATAAGTGCCTTGCCCAGAGACACATCAACATGTAACAACTGTTCCAATTGCAGAACAACTGCTTTACCACCGAGCCAGTCGCCCTCACTGTGAGGGCAGTCACTGAAAAACACCATCTTGTTTTGACCTTTTTTAAAATAGAAGCCAAAAAGATTAGAGTCGACTTTCCAAACTCTCTTAAGTCTTATTTTAACATTTAGTAAAACATTTCCCTAAAGATTGTAGGTTCTTAAAATTAACCCTTTCTACAAAGCTACCAAATCTTCTGATTCCAGTCGGCAGTAAAAGGGCGACGTTTTACTGTCCCTCCTTGTTGGATGTAAATACATCACCATCATCACATCTGAACAGGCTGCACATAAACAACACTTCTATCTTACGCTGCAGATTAGAACATCGTCTTCTGAATATGTAAAGAAAATTTTATAGGAAGTGAAATACTTCTTCAGATCTCATTTCTATTAATTATGTTCTTTAAAAATATAGAAGCAGAGCAAGTAGAACCAGGCTTGGCTGCTCTCCAAGCCTTTGTACCAACACTTCTTAGTGGGCTGCGCTAACTGTGACATTTGTTTCATGGCTTAGCACAGCAGATGGGTGGCGGTGGGAGATGAATGGAGGCGGTGCCGTGATGAGTGGGTGGGGGCGTGTCTCCATTAATGGCATGGTGGGGGGAGAGAATAAGAACAACAATGGCCCACTGCAAGATGAACAAATGTAAAGAAAACCATATTTGATTTGTTTTCCTTAAGTATGAAAAAATTATTTTTTACTACGTAATTCAAACACAGAGCAATTCAGAAACAGATTAAATGAATTAAAAAACTAAATGACAACATTTAAGGCACTAAAAAGCTAAAGAATGATAGAAATGATAAAACAACTTTGGGGGAGCTGCAATAAACAGTCATGTTCTCATTTCTGAGTTAAAGCCAGCAGTTTCTGCACATCTCAGGTTTTCAGGCAGCTTGTTCCAGAGCTGGAGGTGATAGAAAGTAAACACTGCACAGAGTGAGCATGTGTCTGATGACCTGAGGGATCTATATGGTTCATACCTGAGCAGCTACTATGAAAAATATATGTAGGAACAACAGCATTCATAATGTTAAAGGGGCAGTACATGTAAAATCCACTTTTTTGATCTTTACATCATGTTATGTTATTCTGTCACCAAAGACATACCTGGAGGGTTGCTTTGATTCTTTAATGAATGTTTGAGAAATCCTTTAATCTCTATGACAACCATTCAGCTGTGCAAAACACCTGATGGGACCGAAGGCGCATCTCCTCCTCTTTCTTAGGCACAGCTCCTCCACAGAGCTGCAGTTTTCAAGCTTTTGAGCTTCCACCTCACAGAGCATGCCCTCCCCCACTCTGCTCCTTCAGACTAGCCCGCAGCAATTAGCAAACACCTGGTGGAACTGTGGATCTGCTGGTTAATAGAGGAGCCATGTTGTGATGACTTCCTGGAGGCGGAGTTTCTTAAAGAGACAGAGGCCTAATTTCAAGGCATTAAATTTGGAAGTAACATTATTCTTAAGTCATATTTGACATATATATATATATATATATACAGTATATAGAACAACAGTAGTTAACATAGCAACTTGATTGTGCTATGAAATGGCACTATGTGCCCGGAAAATACATAATGCTGTTTCATTAAGTTCAGTCCATCAAATGGTGCTGTTTTGATATGTTGCACTAAAGAGGACAAAAATAAAGCATTCCCCACTTCAAGTTTTCTATCAGATGATGAGTACATTTACCTTCAGGTTCATAAGTTATATGCTCAAGCTAATGTCCTGTTTCAGAAATGTGGATATTATTCTGATGAAGTTAAACTGAACTTGTTTAGATCATTTTGTACCTCACTGCATTTAACAACAAGCCTCAGCGATCCTCTTCTACCACAGTTTGTACAAAAAAACAACAACAACAAAGGTTTTACTGAAACTCAGTGTCTTGAACCATGCTTTTGTTTCAGTGTCTGCTCTAAATCAGCTGAGAAACTGGAAGCTGGGGGAGTAAAGAGTGATTCAGCATCATCAGTCACTCACACGCCCACGCGCACACCCCCACACATACACACATACACACACGCAGGCTCTTGAAACATTATGAGCACCCTTCTTCAAAAACGCATCAGTGGAACGGTAGCACGATGGACTCTGCTTGTATTATTCTGTACATTTGATGTTATCTTTTAATAATCCTTTTTTAGCACCATAACTGTATTCTGTTATAATTTTAGGAAAATAATTCAGTTTTTTTCCTATTAATACAGATATCTGCCTATATAATAAGGTATAACTAAAGGTCCCTGTTTATGAAACAAAGCTTTGGCTTTGATTTTTGGCTGAGATGTTTTAGACAGTTAGGTTGACATCTCGCTGTGCCTAAAATCGCAGTTTGGATCTCGACTGTTTCCTAAGATTGTGACATCATCATAAATGCGTGGACGATTATTAAGTCTGTGAGGACAGACATGATGATCGCCTTTCAGTCAATCCAGTTTTTCTTCTAGATCCTTATTTTGCCTCCCAGTCTGCTCTGCTCTTGCCTAAGGTGTTGTATAATCCCTACTGCAGCAATAAGCAGCGATGTGAGTGTGAAAGCTGATGGAGGAGCCGTTGCCATGGCAGCCATGTGATTTCACAGCAGCTTTTCATTACAACGATGGATTCATAGATTGTCACATGTAAAGAACGCCCTGGTCTGTTCTTACTTAGTCAAAATAAGCGTAGCTGAACGTGTTGTCATGGTGATGTATAGATTAGTTACACCCACATGCCCCTCCCTATCCCCTCTCTCATCAGTATGTGCCAGACTTTATTCTGGAACAATCGCAGAAGCTCTGCCTTCTCTTGTTGACGTCACTGCCTGCTTTTTGTGCGTGTGTGTGTTTGAAATGCTATGGGTTCCTTCTCAGTCTGTGTTGCTGTAGATGGAACCAATGAAGAGCTGAATATTGTTTCTAAGAACTTCTGGATGTTTGAAGGCGACGACTTGGACTCACTGTTCTGACAGAACATTGTTGATTTAATCAGTTTTAAAAAAAAAACTAAACTTATTTTTTCCCAATAGTTGAAACCAGAAGCTTACATATACCCAATAAAAAGAAGGATCTACATTTTTTTCTCACTGTCTGAAGTTAAAGCTGCAGTATGTAACTTATAAAAATATGTTTTTTATTTACATATTTGTCAAAACTGCCACCAGGTTGTGAAAGTACATTATGACACAAAGAATCTGTGAAAAGATTGATCCTCTTTTTGTCCTTCCTGAGCTGCTATTCTCTGAAGAAATGCACCGCTCCCAATCAACCACAAGTACTTGCTAATGGGCTAACGGTGGAAAACCGTTTATCTGCTGAAATTGTTCTTTGGTTCAGAATGAATAAATAAATGTGTAGTGTACCTTTGTATTCAGAGAAAAGAAAAGGAAAGCCCTTGCATGATGCTGCCTTCACCATGTCTCACTCTGGGAATTGTGGGTCAGTTTTTCACTATATATAGAGTTTTCCATCCATGCCAAAGGATTTTGGTCTCATCTGATCAACACGTTCCAGAACATGCCTATTATTTATTGTGTTTTCTCTACATGATCTGTGGAAAATTGCAAACAGAACTTTCATGGAGTTCTGGAAGCAAGATCTTTCGTCTTGCTACTCTTCCAGAGTTGTGAAGTCTAGTTGTTTTCTTGTTGGGAGATTCTGACGTCTGAGCTGTGGATCTCTGCAACTCCTCCATGGGCCCCTTGGCTGCTTCTCTGGCTAATGTTTATAGTTTCCTCTCCATGTTCAGATGATGGACTGACCAGAGTGCTTGGGATGCTGTTATAAAACCTGAACCTGCTATAAACTTCTCCAGATCTGCTGCCGGGTTCCTTGGTCTCCATAATGGATGGTCTCTGATGTTCTTTAGCAAACCGTGGAAGTCATCAAAGTACAGCTGCATTTGATTAGATTACACACACATGGACTCTAGTTATTAATCAGCTGATTTGATGTCAATTTATTGCATTGGATTTGTATTCATTATGGGTGTGTGGGTAATAAAGGGAGCTGAATCTAATACACCTCATATGTTTCTGATTGTTTTTAATAAAAACATATTTTTTCCCTAAATGTTTGAGGTATTTGGCTGCGTTTGGAGCATATAAATACAGCTCCTTTAACTAATGATAAGTTTGTTCTCAGGTCTGTCATCTTTTTGCTTAAACTCTGCAGCCGTTCCTCCACCCTGCTCTCCCTCTCTCTGTCCGTCTTAGATTGACTGACGTTCTGCCATGCCTGTGGCCTCCACCAGGACAGAGCCTGGTGAGATCTGACACAATTCTTCATGTTCACAGTTATCACCATGAGATTATTGTTGTCTGTTTGTTCTTTTTTTTTTCTTTTTTTTACAAATCCTCCTTCCTTTCTTCACCTAAGGTTCTTCTCTATGCATCAAGTGAATACAAGAATGTTACGTTTTTTTAAACGTAATGTTGAAGTTTGCTGGGATTCTCATCTGCTGAATGTGTGTGTGTGGGGGTGTGTGTGTGTCTGTCAGCTCCCCAGGTGTTGGACGCAATGAGTGACAGCACCACCAGCTCCACCATCGCCAATGACCTGGACCTCATCTACCTCAAAGGGATTATGGAAAGCCCTTTGGTGAGGCATACACTCAAATACGAGTGTTTGATGTGGAACTGAGATTTAAAATGAATACGTTAGTGTCATTTCCACTGAATTAAACCCCGGCTCACTGTTGGTGAACGTCAGGAGCAGGAGGAGAGCCCCAAGGAGCCGCGGCTGTCGCCAGTGAGGGAGAACAACGTGGAGCTCCTGCAGGAGATCCTCAGGGATCTGGACCCGTTCACGCAGCGCTCTGATGCCGCCGCCGAGCTGGCCCGCATCCTCACACAGCCTCACTTCCAGGTGTGGAATGTACACAAATGCACCACGCTGCATTTTAGGGCTTTTAAGCAGGAGTTTTGACTGACTAAAGATAATTTGAATATCAAACTAGAATTCTATGTCTTTTTCTTCCCTTTAGTCTTTACTGGAGACTCATGATTCTGTGGCCTCCCAGGCATGCGAGAGCCAACCTCCCAGCCCTTGTGACTGTGTTGATCATGAACAGGAAGACAGTCAGACGACCAACCCGGCCCTGCCCTCTGATGCCATACGCATGGTTGGCATACGCAAAGTAGCCGGGGAACATCTGGTGAGAACATCACTGCATTAACTCTACTGCCTGTATTCCTGCTACAGCTAAACATTTCTACTTCCATCAAATCAGCAAACATTAGCTTTTATTTATTTTTCCCTGTAAAAAATATCTGATCTCATAGTGGATACATTAAATGTCAACAGCATCCCCAACAACAGCACATTACATGATTAAAATAGTTTTAATGGTGCTTTAATTTTGTGCAGTGAGAAAATATTTATTTCCTTACAGATTTCTTCAGGGTTTTTTTTATCACATTAAATGTTTCAGATCATCAAACATCTTTTAATATGAGACAAAGTTGAGTTTTCTAAATACCAAGAACATTTTTCAATGGATAATTTCAGTTCTTTAGACTGCAGTATATAACTTTTACAAAATATGTTTGTTTTTATTATTATTATTTTTTTTTTTTACTTTACATGATCATGACAGAATAACAGATAATCTGAAAAGATTGAGCTCCTTCTTCCAGAGCTACAATCTCTGTCTTTAGAAATGCATCACTCAATAACAACCAATCAGAGCCAGGGGGAGAGTCTTAGCACTGATTGGTTGTTTCTGATGAGGTGTTTATTGGTTCAGATGACAACAGATCTATCGGAGGAATAGATTACCTCTCATTTTATTGTCATGACATAGTAATCATTTTAACAAACATGTAAAAAAAATATCAATTTTTTTATAAACGTTAGAAACATTATACTGCAGTTCTAAAGGAGAAAAAGTTTCCAAACCAACCAATCCTTGTGTAATGAGAAATATATTTACACTAATTGTTGAACCATGAATTTACTGTGACTAATGATCCGTTTTTTGAAAAGTTGAGGTGAAGTTCACAAGCAACACTTAGCCACTTATAAAGATTACACCTTTATAAATGAAGCAGTCCTTCTTATAGAAAATGCATCTAGAACTTCCACCATATGTCCTAGCTCTTACCTGGTTTAGCTGAGTGGTGTGGTTGTGTCCTGCTCCAATCACGTTCCAGAGACGATGGTAAGGTTGATTCTCTCCTGGATCTTTAGCATTATGTCTCCTAACACAGTCATAGTTTTATCATTTGTTGATTGTTGTTCTTTAAGCATTTTCTGGATTCACTCAAACAGTTTTTGCTTGTTGTTTCAGGGTGTGACGTTCAAAGTGGAAGGTGGAGAGCTGGTGATCGCGCGCATCCTCCATGGAGGGATTATAGACCAGCAAGGCCTCCTGCATGTTGGAGATGTCATCAAAGAGGCATTTATCCAATTTTTACCTTTCTCTAGGTTCTGAATCTGATCTCTTAGACTTTATTTACTATAATCTACATCAGTGTTTTTCAAAGTAGGGGGACTTTCTGAGGTTAGGGGTGCCTCAGAAAGCTTGAGCAAAGATGATAAAAAAAAAAAGAAAAATTTTAAATAAATTATCCAACTACATTTTTAAAGATAAAATTTTAATTATATATATCATCTTTTTTAAAATCATTATTATAAAGAATAATAAAATAACTTACTCAAACGTTATCTGCCATGCCCATTTGTATGATTGGCTGCCAAATTTATCCCAGTGTTTTGCTCCTCATGCTAGCGTAGCGAGAAATGGAAACGCTGGACACTGCTGTAAAAAAAACCCCTAAAAATTCATGGCCAACTAAAACCAGAAAGTATGAGGCAGCATTAATTCTAAATAAATGTAAAAAAAAGTTTCAAGCCTGAATAAAAGTGAGAAAAAAACACATTTTAAGTCAGGATTAGCTTCTCTCGTCAAGTTTATATATCCCAACAGGGAATGTGACTTTGGTTCCAGTTTGGTTTCTGTGCAGATATTTTAAACAGAAGTCAGAAATTAAATAATAAAGTCATATGAAAAATAGTATTTATATTACGAACATCACAAGAAATAAAATAAATGGTTGCTAGTAGAGTTGCTAATGAGAGATTGTCATCCTATATTTAATAGACATACATGCATTGCCTGTAAAGTGCTAATTACTCATATAGCTCTAAAGCTAGTCTACATTCAAAATCGAATGATTTTGTCTTTGCTTTAAAATGGGAAAGCCATGTTATAATGTGACTGCTCTCTTTTTCTCACACAGTGTGACATCACATCTGCTTCTGATTTAAATGTTTGACCCCTCGCTGAAGGATGGTTTAAAAATATGATGAATGCTGTGTTTATTGAAAAACACCTAACAGCCACATCATAGAGAAGAGCTTTGTGAATAATTAATTTGAACAGACTGTTCTTGTGTTCTGACAGGTGAACGGGCGAGATGTGAGCCAGGACCCCAGGGTGCTGCTGGAGGAGCTACAAGCAGCCAGTGGCATTGTGGTTCTGAAGATTCTGCCCAGCTACCATGAGACCATTCCACCAAGACAGGTGACACAAGCTAACACCACCTCCTGCTGGAAGCTCTTCTGTAGCTTGTGATTCTTGCCATCCAGAATGAATGCGGTGCCTGTTGAACCAATGAGTTGGGGAAACCATTACATAAAGCCTCCTGTTTGTTTGAATTTGTCCAGGTGTTTTATAAGTGTCACTATGACTACGACCCAGCCAATGACACCCTGATTCCTTGTAAGGAAGCAGGCTTAAGGTTTGAGACAGGAGACATCCTTCAGATAGTCAACCAAGATGATGTCAACTGGTGGCAGGTAAGAGACTTACACACAAAGCAAATTGTAGCATGTAGGATTTATCTGCTCAGGCTGTACAGTCTAGAGATGCACTGATCCAGATATTGATATTGGATCGGTTCCAATTTTGAAAAATCTTCTAGATTGGGTATCGGTCACAATGAACCCAATCCATGAGGGCAGATCTATTCAGTCTAATTCTATACTTTATGCTCTAAGCAATGTCCTGCTTTATTATTTATTTTTGCATTATATTTAGAATTCCTAATTGCACTTTCTGAATCAGTCCAAGAGTGATTGATTCAAATAATTTTTTTTTAAAAAATCTAACAAAACCCAGCAGATTGTATGGAGGCATTGAGTCGAGGTATTCACTCTTCACAGATGAGAACGTAGACAAAACGCTCGTGTTGTCATTGACTTCACAGCAATTCATCATACTGAGCATGCACATCTCAGCAGTGGAGAGAAATAAGTCCCCTTTAACAGGAAGAAACTTCCAACAGAACCAGAACCGACTGGGTGTTTGAGAAAACAAAGCAGACACAAGAGAAACAGCGGCAGTACTTTCTACTCAGCTAAATGCTAGTTCAGTGGTTCACTGGAAAGCAAAACCTCCAAACATTTTCATGTTTCTGCAGGAGATATTTGAGTATGAGAAGAACAGTCAAGAGACTAATTTTATTTAACGTCCTAATTTTCCTTTTCCTTTTTTTTACTACAAAATTAAATTCGCTTTAGTATCCTTCATGGGAACTTGGATCTTTCCAGTCTTTGTTTTAAACACTAACATTTTGAACACTGCTCTGTGGCTGCACATGGTGTTCAGGCCCGACATGTGGAGGGTGGAAGTACAGGGCTGATTCCCAGTCAGATGTTGGAGGAGAAAAGAAAAGCTTTTGTGAAGAAGGATGTGGAGTTGGCACCTGCAGGTATGTGGACTGACAGAACAAAATGCTGATTAAAACTCCAGGGATTTGCTGCCATCTGCTGGTAAATTCCCATGTTTGTCCAGTCATATTCAATAAATTAGAATACTTTGAAAAGTTAATTTATTTCAGTGACATCTTTAACTAAGTAAAATATATTATGTTAGTTAATACTAACAGACTGATGTCTTCAAGCTTTATTTCTGTTAATTATGATTTTCAGCGTCCAGCCAATGAAAACATACTTAGGATGAGAATATTAACATTTGAAATCAGAAATATGGGCTTAATGAAAATATGTGTAATACCGGCTTAGAGGTTGTTATTTTCATTTAAACACAGATTCAGATTTTTTGTATATGACTCCATGAAATGGCAGCTGAATGGATCCACCACTGAGTCTGCCTTGACGATACAGTCAGCTAATGCAAGCCTGGCTACACTAAAACTGTTTTATTATGTTGTGACAGGAAATCTTTGCACTGGTCTTGGAGTGAAGAAGAAGAAGAAGATGATGTATGTGACCACAAAAAATGCAGGTAAATGTCTGATTTCACTGTTTTTACTTCTGAAAATGTACATTTCCTCCCCGAGTCTTATTAACTTGCTTACCTCCTTTCCTTTAACCATTCATCTCATTGACAGAGTTTGACAGACATGAAATCCTGCTGTATGAGGAGGTGGCCAAGGTTCCACCATTCAAAAGAAAAACTCTGGTGTTAATTGGAGCTCAGGGTGTTGGGAGGCGGAGGCTAAAGGCCAAGCTGCTGCTGAGGGATCCGCAGCTCTTCGGCACCACCATCCCATGTAGGAAACCCGACGGCTTTCAGCGATTCCATTATTTGACTTGAAGCTCAGAGGACACTTTAAGATTCCTGTCATCGTTGACAACAAGTATGCTCCCTCTAAAAATCTTGAAATAATTGTGTTTTTGTCCAGATACCTCCAGAAAGCCTAAAAAGGGAGAACGTGAGAGTCGGATGTACGCTTTCACAAGCCGCAACAAGATGGAGGCTGACGTCAAGAATGGCCGTTATCTTGAATATGGAGAATATGAAGGCAACTTGTACGGTTTAAAGATTGACTCCATCCATGAGGTGGTGGAGGCGGGACGCGTCTGCATCCTGGATGCCAACCCACAGGTCTGTAGACACGTTCTCCTTCTCCTTGGGATTTTAAAACCATTAAAACTTTGATTAAAAACATGCTTTTTACATTCTTGATAAAACCGTCACTTTGTCGTGACAGTATCTCTCATTATATTTACCTGATCTTAAAATTTGTTTTAGGGTCTGAAACATTTAAGTGTAATTAAGCTACAAAAACACCTAACAGAAGAACAGAAAACCCAGCGAGAAGCTCAAGTCTAAACTCTTCTGGCTTCTCATGTGGTTCATGAGACTGATAATCTGTGAAAAAAAATCCTCTGCCTTCTCCCAGTGATCGCTCCGGAAATGCACAGTTCAGTCAGAAACAACCAATCAGAGTCAAGAAGAGGATTTTAGCATTGCCAATCATCCTATTGTATGTGCTCCTCATGCCCAACCTCTTGCTCTCTGCTCCAGCTTGTTCACCACAACAGAGTCTGTCATGAATGCTAAAGCTATTTAACATAGCCACAATTTTCCCGGAACAGTAAATTGTTTCTCGGACATTATCACATTATTACCCCATGAAAATAAATCAAAAATAGTTCAAATAGTTTGGATGTGTTTTTTCTTCCTTTCATTCCTACTTACAGAAAGCTTTTTTCATGTTTATGTCTTAGAGTTGGGAAGAAAAACTCATGTTTTACATATTTTTTCTCTGGCATTTTACACATAAGTTTGTGGTGCATTTGTGTCCTAAATAAAAATACATACAACTTCAGATATCTCATAAATGTGATACTAACATACATAGAAAAACCTTGCAAAACATTATATTGTAGCAGAAAGACTTTCATTATTCAACATGCCACATGAAGTGACTAGTAAATACATTATTGCAATGGAGCGCAAAAGAAAAATGTTCCTCCAAGTCCTCTAAGGGGCTTCATACTAAACCAACCTGGTCCTGTTGGAAAACACGACCGCTCTCCCTCTTAAATCAGGCATTAATGGGAACGGAGAGGAACTGAGTTAGATTTTACTGTTAAACTCCAGACCACCACACTGAGATCCATTAACCTCAAATAGAGAAAACATGGACCAATGATCAAGCCCTCCAGGAGCGGTCAGCCTACCAAAGTCACTTTTGTGTTTTGTTGTGGTAGGCTACCAGCACCAGGCAGGTGGAAATAACAGGTTCCATGACTGTAATGACGGGCAGAGAAACTTTCTGTTGACTGTAAGATCTGTGACGTGTTTCATGAAGAACTCCTCTTTCAGCTCTTTCAGTTTTTTGTCATGACCTCTAAGATATGCTCTCTAAAGCACAGGAGAAGTGTTAACTTTCATACAATGTTAAAGTTAAAATCTAATGTGTCCATTTACTCTGCATGTTGCTTCTAGTCTCTCAAAGTGCTACGGACCTCGGAGTTCTTGCCCTTCGTGGTTTTCCTGCAGTCTCCTGATTTTGAGGTGCTCAAGGCGATGAATCACTCAGCTGTAGAGGCTGGGGTGGTCACAAAGGCCCTGACAGTATGAGCAAAACTAACCTTTTCTCTTATAGAGCACTGAAAAATTTGTGTCAAAGAAGTGTGCGGAAAGCCAATCTGTGTGTTCTGTGTTGCAGGACGAAGAGCTGCAGAGGACATGTGACGAGAGTGCTAAAATCCAGGCCGCCTTTGGTCACTTCTTTGACCTCACCATGGTCAATGAGAACCTTGATGAGACTTATCGCACCGTCAAAGCAGCTCTGGAAACAGTTTCCAAAAACCCACAGTGGGTCCCAGTCACGTGGGTGTTCTAAGACCTGAGAACGTTTCAATTCTCAAGACTCATGTTTTCATCCATATCATCAGACATCTGGCATAGCATAGATCAGACATCCAGGACCAAATGCACCTGGACCACAGCAGGAACTGTGTGTGTAAAGTGTGTGTAGAATAAAACTGTCACGATGTGAGGACTCAGCATCCTTTGGTACCATTCCTCTTGCAGAACTTAGTGTAAAGGCCCGGCTGGCTTTAGGTGCACTAAAGTCTCAAAAAGTCGTTGGATGATTTGAAGTCTTCTCAGTAAGACTCTGTGCGTGCATATGCTTGCGTCTGTGACCCTGAGGCAGTGTTGTAGTGCTCGAGACCATTTTTTGATGGTCTCGCTCTCGGCTCGGACTCGGAACGCATTTGGTCTCGGTCTTGTCTCTGTCTCGGGCACTGAAGACACGGGATTTTATTTCAAGACCGCAACTGTGGAAATATCACTAAACTTACAACATACTGTCCAGTTTATTTGTTAACATGTCTGTTTTCACTGGATGCAAAACGCACCGATTAAAATGCAAGCAATAACGTGACTTACCAATTACGTGCTTTTTCTGTGGCGTGGTTGTCAGTTGCTATGGCAACGAGTATGCGCGTAGCTGCGCTGATGCAGGTAAGATGTTGTTTTGAGTTATACATTAACGTTTTTTCCCTTTGCTGTGGAGCACAGCATGAAATTAATATCTACATGTCCAAGTTTGAGTTAACTAAAATATTCTACGGTGGCAGCGTGGCAATGCATGATATGTAAAGGAATCATCTTTTTGCCTTCCAGCGTTGTCCGCATGCTCAAAATGTCCATGTGTAAACAATAACATGCAGGGGGGGTATACCTGTAAATCTGATTATGGTTAAGTCAGTGCCTCACCAGCTATGAACCTCACCGCACGTCACTGCTCAATTGCTATGATTAATGGTGCAGACAGTGATGATTTCTGACATGAATGATATGATATACAAACAGTTTGTTAAGAAAAAGAGTTTTATAATAAGTTAACTTTGGAAAAAGTTTGGCTCTCTCTCTCTCCCTTAAATCCAGGTCCTCTCGGCGAGCGACGTGTTGGCCACAATGAAATACCACAATGCGTGATGACTTCACAG
>CAEFZY010007015.1:0-26028 GCA_903066815.1 Brachyrhaphis roseni
CTACCCCATATGATCATTTTCTCCAAATATCAGATTTTTCCTGCAACTACAACTTAATTTGAGCCTGAGAGGGTTAATGGTCTCCTGGTCTACAGACATCGATCAGGTGTGAATGTGTTTCCAGTGCAATGACTTACCAGAGCAGAAGACAATAAACAGTTTTTTATTCAAACAGGTTTGACAGTGAATAGCAGCTGAGACAAACTTTATTCCTTAACAGATAAAATCTTGGTGTGGTCTCCAGGCCCAGTGTCAACCGTAAAACTCTACGTCCACTAGTTTAACAACATAGGATAGTTTACAAGTCCACATATAGTAAGCTGAAAAAACATTCAACATAAACGTTAAGGTCAGTGTTAAAGTCATCAAGGTAACATCGTGAAAGATTTCAGGAGGTCTAGCGCCAAGAAGCTCCGTTAAGGCTGAGCTAGGCCTGGCTCTGACTGGGAGACTGGGCTTTGACACTGTGGACCTTCCTGATGTGTCTCTTCATCAGCAGCTTCTCAGTGAACAGCTCATAACAAAAGTCACAGCGGTACGGCCGCTGCTCCTTATGTTTCGCCAACACGTGTTTCCTCAGGGTGGAGCCTCTGTTGAAGGACTTGTCACAGATGTGGCAGCTGAAGGGCTTCTCTCCGGTGTGAGTCCTCAGGTGTTCGGTCATGTGGCCCTTCAGCTTGAAGCCCTTCCCGCAGTAATGGCAGCTGTAGGGCCGCTCCCCAGTGTGGACCCTCATGTGGTTCTGCAGGTTGCTCTGGCAGGGGATGTGCTTGCCACAGATGTGACAGTCGAAGTTGCCCTTGCCGTCTTTGGCTTTGCTCTCGTGCATCTTCAGGTGCCACGTCAGCACGATTTTTTTGGTAAAGATGTAGTTGCAGATGTGGCAGCGGTACAGCGTGGTGGTGGTCTTTTCCTCCGGCAGTTTGGGATCTTCTGGAGAAATCTGCTGGGAGCCTGTGCTCTCCTCCGCCGCTCTGCAGTCTTCCAACTGCTGAACGGTTTTGATCAGCTCTCTGGTCAAGGCGTCGCCGTCGTCGCTGTCTTCCATGGACGCCTCCTCCTTCGGACTGCTGCTCCACAGCTCCTCCCTCTGCTCCTCGTTCTGTTCCTCTTTGACCTCTGAACCCCCCGGCTCCTCCACGCTCAACTCCTGCTGCTCAAGAGCAACTTCTTCTGTGAATGTGGTTACCGGAGGTTTGGCATCTATAATGACAAACACAAATGAGGACCATCATAAAGTGGAACCCAATACTTCTCCCCATCAGTAGCTTTAAACTCTGGAAATTCCGATCAGAAGGCCCATCTCCTCAGCCATAAATGGTTATGATGGATAAAGCTGGAAGTGTGATATGGATATCATCCAGCTGAATGCCTCCATGCCCCATATGAAGCCTCCACATCTTGAGGGTGGAGATTTGTTGCCTACAATTCATTCTGCAGTCACAACCTTTGTTATCTTCCTTTTCCTCAAGATTGCATTTGTTGTACTGACGTGTGAGTCCACAAGGTGTCACTATTGTTCACATGCTGAGACTATCTTAGAATGACATCACGCTGAACTTCCTGATTGTTTACATACACCAGATAAGAAGGCACCTTTTTTTCCCCCTTACTGTCTGCAGTTAAATCAGACCAAACATCTGTTGTTTTAGATCAGTTAGGCTTACACAAATCAATTTTTGCAACTTTCTTTGAATTCATAATCGTCTTTTAAACTGCATGACTTGGGTCAAACCTTTCGGGTTTTCCTTCCACAACGTAGAAGTCTCATACAGTTTGGAGATCAGAATTTCTTGTGACAAGAATATTGATTTATCGTCACAAGAAATTCTAGTTAACGATACTCAAAATAATAAAACTGTCTGGGTTGTTGAGATTTCTTTTACTGTACTAGACTTACTAGACTCTCATTGAACTGTCTTTGTTCAATAACCATTTAAAATATTGGTTAAATGCAGTTAGTGTCTGCAGTTTAGTGGTATAAAAGACACTAGTTTATGTGACTGGTGTCCTAAAGAAGTGTATTACAAATGGGTAAATGGCCCCACAGACACTTGTGTTTGTGGGGCCATGATTGTTGTTATGAAGTCACAACTATACAGTTATGTAAAAAAAAAATCAAAAAACCAACAAATAATTCTTATAGCTTTTACTGTTATCACAACTGTATTATAAAGTATTGTGATAAAACTTTTGAGTCCATATCGCCCACCCCTAGCGTAAAATTGTTTGAAGAGATGAACGAACCTTCAAGTATCTGGGAATTGTTCCCAATGATGAACCAGACTGGAGCAGAGCCATATTTGTCTTCCTGATATCTTGGCTGATTTCTTTGGACTTCCCAATTGGGTCAAACCAGAAAGCAGCGCGTTTTCTGCTGTGGCCTTGAAATACATAGAGGGACCTTTCGTGTTATGACCTGACCACCCTAGACGGGTCATAACAACAGGTTTGTGTCCAACCAACTCAGATGGGTCAGTTGACTTGTCCAGGACATCTCTCACTGATAGCACACATTAAAAGCGTTACATAAATGTGACATATTCTGCCATTACTGGGTTTCTTTTTTATTTGGTGTATGAAAACTTCTGGTTTTGACTGTACTAGTGTCAATTCAAGTTGATAATAATGATGCATGAGAATCTTATGCCTAAAAATATTTTCTACAACGAGCCTCGGTGCACAACAGCACCATAAAGCTGAATAAAAACATTGTTACAATTTTGACTTTAAAAAGGCTGAATATTCACCACTAATTGCTGAATGCTGTACCAGTGGGTGAGATCTTATTTCTGAAATGCAGTTTTTCTTCTACAGTTTTTAATGGAAACTGGAAGAAATGCACCTGAGCTTCAAAACGCTGCAGCTCTCTCACTTTTTAACCGACACACGATGTTTTAACATTTGAAAGATACTCTGTCAGATGAAATCGTGTTTTGACACGACACTGATTTAGAAATAAATCATTTTCTCAAATGCATTTCTGAGAGTTTTCAGTAATTGAATTAAGGCGTTTAGAAAAATCTTCCACTGCGTATGAAACAAAAACATACTGTAAATAATCCGCTTTAAACTGGACCAGTCCCAGACTGGATAAACAGGGTGAAACAGCCCTTTAATGCAGCCAAACCTGCAGGGACATTTCTCCAGAATGATGCCCAGGACCCGCAGCGGTTAGCCCGGACCGGCTAACAGCAGCAGGAGGCAGGAAGCTGCTGGAACAGGCCCTGAACCACAGGTCGATGTGAGCCGCGAGGATCGGCTCGGTGGACCGCTGGGCGACGGGCAGCAACCAGAGAGAACCTACCTGCCCGGTGGAGCCTTATCTCGGGCTTGTAGACCAGGTCCAGCATCCGCTGCAGCCTCTGGTTCTCCAGCTGGGTCCGGTAGACCTCCTCCTGGTACTCCACCACCGTCTTTTCAACGAACCCATAGATGTCCACGGCAGCAGCGGTCAGCCTCTCCGTCAGGAAGGCGTTGAACGAGTGCAGAGTAGCAGCGGCCATGTTGCTCTTTAAAAACGAGCTGAAGGCTTCCTGAAGCAGCCGCCGCGAAGGATGCTGCAGCCGCGCGGTCTCACCATCCAGGCTACCTGTGTTCCCGCCAGCGCCCCCTGCTGCTCACAGCTCTGACTTTCACCTTTCAAACCGTCTCTCTGCAACAGTCCTGTGGTTCACCACCTCTCTATTTTTGGAGCAATTATATTTTGCTCTTTTAAAATAAGATTTCTACAAGTAAACACGATCATTTATTCCTGTTCAGATTTATTTGGGTAAGTGGCTTGGAGCATAGCACCAGAGTTTGGTAGTAACTTGTTACATTTACCCATTTACTCGAGTAACCTTTTTGAAAAAAAAATGTATTTAATTTTATTTTTTTTTATCCAGATGTATTTCAGGAACTATTAAGGTTTTTTGCAGGTATAATCACAATGATTATATTGTACTGCATATGGTCATTTCGTTACTTTTCTCTTCAGCTGCTGGTGAAGAATCTGCAGTTTGAGGATGGCAAGATGATTCCAGCTGCCCAGTACTTCTGCTCCGGGGGCAGCACAGCTGTGGAGCTCACCGAAGAAGAGAAAAGCTTCGCTGAGCAGATGAGGGTGAGATGAACTGATGTACTGAACAAGGAATGATGAACTCTGGTCAAACCAAAGGTCTCACTTCCTCTTTCCATTTTTCTGCCAGGCGGTATGGAAGAGTATCCTGACGAATGTCAGCCAGATTGAAGAGTCCACAGATTTCTTCAAGTCTGGTGCAGCTTCAATGGATGTGGTGAGGTAAATAAAACAAATCAATCTAAAATCATTTATCTGCTTGACTGCCCATTAACTCTTTCATTGTTATTTGCAAAACTAAATGAATGAAGCTTGAGTGTCACAACAGTATGTTAATTGTGAAATACAAAGAAGCTTAAAGAAGCTTTGATATGGATATCCTATTGTTATTGGTCAAATCCTAAAATAATAATAATAATAATAAAAACTTCTAGTTAAGATTCTAGAAGTCTTTGTTAACATTCAATTTCTTTATATATATATTTTAAACAAGTCTCTCTCTTAACCTCCAGGCTTGTTGAGGAAGTGAAGCTTCGGGCCAGCACCTGCCAGCTGCAGAACGAGGACGTCTACATGAACACCACCTTCCAGGATTTCATCCAGATGTGTGTCAGGAAACTACGGGGGGAGGACGGGGAGGAAGAGCTCGTGGTTGACTATGTATGCAGTCAGTACCTCAACAGGAAACAATGTCTGACAGCATTAGTCATTAACGGTTTGCCTTCCCAGGTGGAAAAGAACATCAACAACATGACGGTAAAGATCCCCCATCAGCTGTTCATCAACGGAGAGTTTGTGGATGCAGATGGCGGAAAAACCTACAAGACCATCAACCCCACTGATGGCACGGTATGAGATGAACAGCATGACATCTTCCTCTTTAAAGAGAGATTCTAACTGAACAGAGCCGGTCTGGCTAATTTCTTTCATTGATTGTGTTACCTGTACTGGCAATTAAATGTTGCCCTTTGGGAAATTCAACTCATATCACCCAAGTATCTTCAAAGACAAGTAGCAGTCAGTCTTTCAACAAATCTGAAGAGGCTTTTGACTGAAGACTACTGCTGTATGACAGGCACGTAGTTGTACTTGTACTTGTACTTGTACTTGTACTTGAACTTGTACTTGTACAGCTCCTAATCAAGCCAGAGAACCACAAAGCTCTTAACGCTACACGCAGTCATCCACACATTCACACACTGATAGCATTCAGCTACACTGTAGCCACAGCTGTCTTTCCCTAGCAAACTTTCATGCCACGCTAACAGCTCAATAATGGGCAGCAGAAATGCCCAATATTGGGGTCATAGTTCAGGTACTAGTTCAGGTTTTGAGGCACTTATCTGCTGCTCCCACTTGTAACAAAAAATAATACCTTGTTACCATGGCTACACATTGTAGCAACTGTCTGAAAGTAAAAATGTAAAAGTAAAAACCCCTCCAGCTGCACAGCATCCAGACCTGGAAGAGACAACAGTCCAGTCGTCTCAACCAAAAAATATGACCAAAAGTCTAGAAAAAGAACAAATCAGAACTAACTCAATGGGTCTACTCCCGACACGCCTCCACCAGGAGAGGAGCAAATCTAGACAAGTGATGTGTCTAACAGGCCATCTGTGAAGTGTCTCTGGCCCAGATCAGTGATGTGGACAAAGCAGTCGCTGCTGCTAAGGAGGCGTTCGAATCGGGGGAGTGGGGCAAGATGAACCCAAGGGACAGAGGAAGACTCATATACAAGTAAGTAGTACTGGATGATGCTTGGTATTTAAGGTATGCTACATTTTACATTTAGCATTTAATGTATCTGGCTTGTAGCTTGGTTTCTACTTAATACTAAACTGGATTTGTAAAGAATAACTCAGAACAATGCCTTATAATGACAAAGTAATATTTATGAGGTATGTTTTTTTTGTGGCCGTTGGACGATGTTAGATAAACCAGTTCCATCCGTCTATCGTGTTAAGCCTTTCTGTTGAAGGAGCGAATAGGTCCAAGATGAAAACACAGATATCCTTCACTCAAAAATCAGAATCAATTCAAAGACCTCAATAAATAACAATACATAGATTTTTTAAAATGATTTTTTGCCAATAGTGGCCTTATTGAAACCTAAATGGACAGGAAACAGGATGGAGACCGGTGGAAGACATGCGGTAAAACCCAGAACAGCCACGTTGAGGTTGAAATTGTCTAAAGTTCGTCCAAAAACACGTTGTAAACGTTGAGCTCACTCCCAAACTGGGAGGATCTGCGTTACTTTCCCAGTCTCCAACATCATTCAGCATCATTCATTTCAAAGTTCTCAAATATGTGACTTTTAGTCATCAACATACTGTATGTATTTGAACTCGTTCATCCATAACTCTGGTGACATATTGTATGCAGGTGAAGCTGACAAACTTTAGACATTGTCAGACTGCTCTGCTTGCTGACTGATTTGAAGTATCAAACATATTTCCTGGCATTCTAGACTCTGCTTTTTCTCCAACTCCTCCCACAGACTGGCGGACCTGATGGAGGAACACCAGGATGAGTTAGCTACTATTGAAGCTATGGACTCTGGAGCCGTTTACACTTTGGCCCTCAAGACTCATGTGGGCATGTCCATCCAGACGTTCCGTTATTTTGCTGGCTGGTGTGACAAGATCCAGGTAAGACAGCTGACTTTATAAGAGTCAGCCAGATCCCATCTTCAGATACAAAAATATGCATTTTTGCCCATCTGTAACTAAAACCTCTAATTTCCTCTTATTAAAATAATGTAACTTTCTTCCAGGGCAGCACCATTCCCATCAACCAGGCCAGACCCAATCGCAATCTGACTTTCACCAAGAAGGAACCAATTGGGTGAGGATCTTTTTTTTTTCAAATATTTTTTCATTACTTAACAACATGTCTTATTTACCACTTACTTTTACAATCATATAAACACTAAGAATAACTTCAAGATGCTGAACTTATTCAAGTTGCATGAAAGATGTTCAGAGGTTCAAAACCCACCGGAAGTGTTTCTGGCTTGCTGTGGTACCTGGATGTTCACAGCTGTGATGATTATATACTTTATACCATCAACATTTTTAAAAAGATAAGACCTGCTTACATGGAGTCAGCTATCAGTGAAACCGTAACATATTAATTCCCGTCCAGTCATTTGTTTACATTCCTCGAGTGACCAGAATCTCTGACACCAGCATTTTTTGAAAACAGGTCTCAGAGTGGAACTCCTTGTAGAACTGCTGAGCTCAATTTGCGGCAGTGGCAGCTAATAATGGCAGTCGTCCAGTGGCACCGGAAGCTGCCACAGCGTAGTACTGTCAGCTTCTGGCAGCTGCCTCTGCTGCTGTTTCCTGGACAATGTGTTTGTTATATTGCCTGTTTGCAAATGACTATTTTCAAAATGATGATGTTTTTGGTTATTAAACCGTGTAAGACCCGGAATATAGCTACTACCGAAGCAGTGTCACCTATGCCATTTTCCACCAAGTATATTCAGTCAAAATATTGCAGAAATAAACTAATCTGAGAGACATACAGCAAACATGGCCTTCAATGAGACATCAATATGTCTGGAGATCTGCAGACCAGTCTGTGTGCTGTGTGATGGTGACAGTCGGTCAGCCCAGATAAGCTCTCCTTGCTCTCGTCAGAGTGTGCGCCATTGTGATTCCGTGGAACTATCCGCTGATGATGCTGGCCTGGAAGACCGCAGCCTGCCTGGCAGCAGGAAACACCATCGTCCTCAAACCAGCTCAGGTAGGATCCACGTTTTACACTTTGGACCCAGAGAGAAGGAAACCCTGAAGGTGTTTCAGACTTTCTCATCCTCTGGATTCCAGGTCACTCCGCTTACAGCGCTCAAGTTTGCTGAACTGGCAGCAAGAGCGGGACTGCCCAAAGGGGTGGTTAACATTCTGCCTGGATCAGGTGCACTCACGTATCTCAGACTTGTTCCATTCCTGAAGGAAAGACGGAGACTCTTTCTGAAACTTCCGCCTTCCTTTTAGGCGCTCTGGTGGGCCAGCGTTTGTCTGACCATCCTGACGTGCGAAAGCTGGGCTTCACGGGTTCTACGGAAATCGGCAAGCACATCATGAAGAGGTGAGAAGCCCTCACACAACTCTGAAATGTAAAACCCAGAAACAAACATAACTGCTCTCATCGTGTGTGTGCGCTCTGCTTCACCCCCAGCTGTGCAGTCAGTAATGTCAAGAAGGTTTCCTTGGAGCTCGGAGGAAAATCCCCTCTCATCATCTTCGGTGACTGTGACATGGACAAGGCTGTGCGCCTGGTCGGTCCCTTCTGAGGACTGTTCGTCAGTCGGTGCTTGTGTTCACGGTTGGCAGCACTAAGACCCGGCTGTTGTTTGTGTTACAGGGCATGAGCTCCGTGTTCTTCAACAAAGGAGAGAACTGCATCGCAGCTGGCCGGCTGTTTGTGGAGGAGACCGTGCATGACCAGTTTTTGAAAAAAGTGGTACGTTTCACCCTGGACTGGTTACTATCTATCACAGGCCAACATGGAGACACACAGCAGACATCCACAGAGACCAGAGTAATAATACTGATTACTCTGGTTGTGCCTCAACAAGCTAACCAATCACAGTCATGTAAACTTGTCTAACTACGGTAGTCATTCACTCCTTTGCTACTGAGCCTTTGCTACATTTGAACAGACCTGATTTGAGCTTTGAAAGATAATCCTGTTTATATTTTTTCCAGGTTGAGGAGGTTAAGAAGATGAAGATTGGCGATCCGTTGGACCGCTCCACAGACCACGGCCCTCAGAATCACAAAGCCCACCTGGACAAACTCTTGGAGTTCTGTCAGATGGGCATAAAGGAGGGAGCCACCCTCGTCTACGGAGGAAAGCAGGTCCAGAGACCCGGTGAGGCAGCAGGAGGAGCGGGAATAGCGACTGATTCCTGTTTGCTCTTCACCCAGCCCTTAAACTTGCGCTTTTGTTTTCCTCTGGTTCCAGGCTTTTTCTTTGAGCCCACGGTGTTCACTGATGTGCAGGACCACATGTACATCGCTAAGGAAGAGTCATTCGGTCCCATCATGATTGTTTCCAAGTTCAAAACCGGGTAAGCTGAAATCCAAAGCTGCGTCGTGCATGTGAACGGTCTGGTTTAATGGGCTTCCTCCCAACGTCCTCCAGAGAGGTGGACGACGTCCTGAGGAGAGCCAATGCTACGGAGTACGGACTGGCTTCAGGAGTCTTTACCCGGGACATCAGCAAAGCTCTGTATGTGAGCGAGAGGCTCAACGCCGGCACTGTCTTCATCAACACCTACAACAAAACGGATGTGGCCGCACCTTTTGGAGGTTTTAAGCAGTCCGGATTTGGCAAAGACCTGGGTGAGGGATTACGGCGTCACTCGGAACCCAAACTTGGTTCAGATGTGATAACACTTGAACCGACATGAACTGATATGCAGTTAAAGTGTAGGAATGGTTAAGTGGGTGTGAAAGGGAAGTAGTCAGAATAATGACTGAAGAGTGTGTTTGCTGTCTGCATCTCTGTCAACAGGTCAAGAGGCCCTGAATGAATACCTGAAGACAAAAGCAGTGACCATTGAGTATTAAGCTCCCTTCCAGCAGAGGGCAGCATCTCTGGATGGATGGATGCGGACGTAATGATACTGATTACTCTGGTTGTGCCTCGACAAGCTAACCAAATCATGTTAATGTATCTAATCATTAACTCCTTTGCAACTGAGCCTTTGAGTAAATTACAAGAACTTTGATCCTGATCTGTCTGGAGAAACTCTGCAATCATTGTGAATTCACTCTGGAGATGGAAGAATAAGGATCTTCCAAAAAAAATCTTTTATTGTGTTGCTGTTGAAACCAGAACCATTATGAATGTAACATTCCCAACAAACCTTGAACACAAATAAAAGCTGTTAAACAGCCATCTGTCGAGGCTTTCTTTTTTTCTGCATTACAGTCACTTTCTCACTGTAGTCCACAGTTTATGTTCTGGATCTAAATATTTGCCTCCAGAACCAAATACTTCCAATTCCACCAAATGTTACATATTAAATACCAAATGTGGCATTTGGTGAAGTTTAATCAAATTTAACTCATTCAGTGCCAGTTCACAAGCAAATGTCCAGTTTAATACAGAAATACAGTCAGTCAGACCCAGTTGCACACGGCAACCTCCAGTAGAACCATAACCTGGTCCAGTGTTGGCCTTCCTGCTCTCAGTGAAGATGGCCACATTCCTCTCTGCTGCTTGGTGAATGCACTTGGTTGGTGAGGAATGTTTAAGCTAAAAAAAAAAAAGATAAATAAAACTAAAAGACAAATAAATTAGTCAAAACTGAAGACTGATTACAGTAAAAAGAGAGAATAAAACTGGAAGAGCAATAGCATTGTGACATGGAGGCCTGAAGCTAGAACCTTCCATGAGGAAACATGATCATGAGAAAAGGTAAATTAAAGCAATAATTATAAGTTGTAAATGAAAACAGTTTTGAAAAAGTGGAACACTTTGATTTTGAGTAATCTTGGTGTTTCTTTATATTAGTAATATCTTCGGATGATAATTGATGGATGACATAATAGCAATAGAATAATAATAATATTTCAGGACTTGCCTTTAAATCAAATCATGATGAATTACAATATTTTTTTATTGCTCCAACATTTACACAGAAAGCACTAAATTCCGAAAATACATTAATAAATGCATAAATGAATCTACCAGGGATATGAATATTTTTGGGTGTAGCTGGTTTTATAAAGTTCTATTGCATAAGACAAATGAAAAATGATATTTAACACAGAAATATTGCCAGAAGAGGGCAGAGTGCCCAAAAATTTTACTCATGTAAAAGTAGTGCTACTTCAAGTAAAAGTAAAACGTAGCCGTCCAAGAAATTACTCGAGTAAGAGTAAAAAAAAAAAAGACATTGGTAAAAAATCTACCCAAGTACCGAATAACTGATCAATTGATCAATCAATTAATATTTAAAAATTACAGCGTCACATATACCAACACATAAATTTAAGTGGAAAGTTTTGTATTTTAAGGATGAACATGACAATAATTTATATAAGTAAGAAAAAAATAACAAAATCAGGCAAAAATAAATCAGTTTCTTTCAATAAAAAAACTTCTGAAATTTAACAAAAACTGCAGCTGTGTGTCTGTGTCTGGTGATTATTATTATTTTTGGTTTGTTCTTCATTGAATGGGTAGAGAATCCAGAAATTTTACTCAAGTAAGAGCAGCGATACTTAATAATAAAATTACTTGAGTAAAAGAACAGAGTGATAAACATACTCCTAAAAGTACTTTTTAAAATTTTATTTATTTATTTATTAAAAAATGTTAGTAAATATTACTTACTACCCAACCGAATATTTCTTAGGGCCAAATAAAGCTCATTCAATATTTCTGGTTCGCTTCACAAGATGTGAATGCAGAGTGGGTCGGAGCTTCTAGAGACACCAACACAGACCGACCCAGAAACGGACAGAACCTGTCACAGGGTCAACAGAGGCCCAGTTAGACCCTCGGTGGTTTCAGTGGAGAGCAGCGCCACAGCGCCCTCTGCCGGACGGCAACTGAATGACTCTAACACTGACAACAGGGTGCGCTCCGTGATTCGGGGACCCCCCTCCACCCCGCCGCTCACTAACCTGCTGCCATTTCTTCTTCATTCCGTCGGTGCCTTCTGAGAGCGGGGATGGGCAGCATCCTGCAGGAGCGGGTAGCGCAGCGCTGCGTGGAGGAGAGGCTCTGCATCGGTGACAGGGAGTGGAAGAAGAAAGCCCCGAAAAGCACCAGCGGGCCCAATGTGGCCGGGTGGGTTCCTGATGTCACTGTTGTTATTAGCGATGCTGAACAGCAGCAGGAGGCTGAGGAGGAGGACTGCTGTCTGCTGCGGTCCTGTTATGGCAGAACCTTCTGGATGCTTAGAAGAAAAACACGGATGACGGCCATGTTTATTGTTCTTCTGGTGTATGTGTAACTGGGATCTAATAATTTATTTCGTCTGGTGATGCTGTGTGATTTTTAAGGACTAAGATGGGGAGGAGGCAGTCACAAAGGAAGTTTCCACAGCCGCAGAGCCCGATCCAGAGTCAGGAAAACAACCACGACAAGGTGAGTGCTCACGGTTACTACTGATGATAATAACATACAAAGTTGTACAATGTTTTAGGAAAAACAAAGACGTCCGGATATGTACACGTAAGTAACAGAAGGGAACATTTCCGCCAAAAATACTCAGAAATTCTGAGAATAAGCTCAGAAAATCAAAACAAACAAACAAAAAGAGCAAAAACATTTCCGAATCTGCAAGAAAAAAAACCCTCAGAAATGTTGAGATTGATGTAGAAAACAAGGCGAACATTTTCAATTTTTGGACATTTTCTGGGTTTCAAAAGTCGAACATTTAAAAGTCTTCAAATTTTCGACTTTTGGAGTTCAGAAAATTACTTTTTTTATTTTTTGGAAAATTTCTGGGATTAATCTAAAAACTTCTGAGTTTTTTGTTGGAAATGTACTCCTCCTTTTGCTCTTTTTGCTTCAAACTGCCTCTTGTCAATAAACTGAAGATAAGCCAGCCTCAGAACTCCGATGTTAAAAACTGATAGTACTTCTAGCTGAATGTCCTCTAAACAGAGCAGGTTCACCCTGTGTAGACTGTAGACTGGGACCAGGTCAGGGTGAACTCTGACCTCTCCAGGAAGAACTCTGCCTCTTGGATAATTTCTCAGGTAGAGGAATGCAAATGGATGAAATGATGAAAAATGATTTGACGACTCAGTGCTGATGTTGGGGTTTTTGTTTAGCTCTAGGGAATCTTGGAAGTCTGTTTGGTTTCCCTTTGAATTCCTTTGCGTACTCCAGTGTTCTCCCGCCTTTAGATGTTGGGCTAACTGGCCACTGTAACTTTTCCATAGGCTTCAGAAGGCTTTAGATCCTGCCAGAAGAAACTTGTTGGTCTAATTGAAAGGTTACTTCAAACCAAAATATGTCAGTGGTCTGAGTAATTTTGGTCTTTTCTGTATATTCACAGAAACCACAGAGAAGGAAACACAAGTCTAAGACTTCCTCGACCAAATGCAGCGCTCCGCAGCACAGGTAAGGCGATAGTTGGATTATATTTTGTTACTCTGCCTTTGCCTGTTTAGATGATCAGCCTTCCTGTTTCCAGCAGTGCTCAGGGAACCTCCATGTTTCATCCAGCGGCCCCTGAGGAAGACAGGATGAAGATCAAGGTGTCATCAGCCACTGAGAACAGGAAGCACACGCACACAGGGCTGAGGGCGAGCAAACACACAGCAGCCCTCCTGGACCACGGCCTGCCTCATCCCAGTCCTGACCAGCAGGACGAGCTCTCTCCCCAGGAGGACAGTGACACAGACTTGTCCGAGTCAGAAAGACTCCCCCTGTCCTCCCGTCCCCTCGCCCCGCGACTGGAGCTCAGGCCCGAGGTGGTGGAGGATGGAGATGCCCCGTCTCACTGCCGGACGGTCAGAGGACGGGACTTCCCGGACTTCCTCCCGCCACCGTTCAATTCGTGGAGCCTCAGCCAGCTGGCTGTTTTCTACAACACGGAGGGCAGAGGGGCCTTCCGACCCCGGCCCGTGGGCCCCTTGGAGCGGTACCTGGAGAGGTTGCTGCAGCTGGAGTGGCACCAGATCCAGACGGTTCAGGCGGAGCATGGGACGCAGGACGTACCAGGAGGGACGTCCAGTTGCCAGAGGTCCAGGGCTGCGTCCCCGGCCCCAACTCGCCTCAGCTCTCCCAAATGCATCCTACAGTGCCAGCGCGCCTTCCCCCTCTCCTTCCTGTCCTCACTAGCCGGACACTCCGCCCTGCTGGCCGGCGGTACTAGCGGTCTATGCCGGATCTGCTCCTCCAGCTGTAGCACATCATGCTGCCGCTCCACCCACAGCCACAGCCATCTGTCCAGACTGAGTCCGGATGGCAGCAGAGGGCCCCTACCACGCCCCAAAAGGAGCTATAGTGAGAGCCGGGTCCACTCCTCAGACAGGAGGCTCAGAACCCAGAGGTCCGGCAGCCCCACCAGCTCTAGCAGCTACCTGAGGAGGATGCAGGCTTCAGGAAATATCCGGAATCCCATCCAGGCTGGTCCAGGAAGGTCCCATTCCTCTGTTAGGGGCCGTGATGAGCCAGACTGGACAGCGGGAGTCCTAAGAAAGAGGAGCGGTTCCGAACGGAGGAGAGGTGGAGAGAGGCGCTTGAACAGATCAGAGGCGAGCCGGAGCAGTTCTGAGAGCAGAACAGGAAGAGCAGAGCGGGACGAAGCCGCTGGCCAGACGGAACAGGAAGTCACTGGAGTTAGTGTTCGTTTATCCGGGTCCAGACATCCCCCCGTCCAGAGGCCGAGCAGGTCCAAACAGGTTGAATTTGTTACATGATAGCTCACACACTGCCATCAATCAGAGATCAACATGTCTGTGTTTCAGCTGCAGAAATTATTTAATGACTCGTTTTTAGCATCATCACAAACACAACGTGGTGTTTGTTGAATGTTTACATGAACATCAATGGAACATGGAGGTGCTAAAGGTCTAGTTGTTCTTTTTTAAGAGATGTTTTTATCCATAAGCTACACTGCCTTACAAAAGTATTCATACCTCCTGAAGTGTTTTATATTTTGTCACATTGCACACATAAGGAAAATGTGTCTTTGTGACACCAACACAAAACAGGGATGATTTCTTTGTTTTTGTTTTTTCAATCGAGGCATAAATCTAAACCCCAATAAATTAATACATAAATATATATATTCACATTCATGTGTGTGTGTGTATGTGTGTTTATGTTGCAATTTTGAATGTTTTGTGTCACTGCCGTATCCAGTCATATTAATTGAAATAGGATGCATTCAGGTGAAGCTTGTTTGATAAAAATCTTTTCATTAAGTCCACATTTCTGTACTGAAATATTTTTATTGGCCTGGTGTAACATTCTAATCTTGAATGTCATGTTTTCAACAGTTGTAACAGAAATAAAGGTGGGAAAACATCTATGTGGAATGAATCTATATAATATGCTTCACTTTGTGAACAGAGTCACTGAAATAAATGAACTTGAATAATGTTCCAATTTATTAAATTTGATTCTATGTTCATTTGTATTATACGTGCAGCAGCATCATTCTGGAAACTTTTGGGTCCCCCCTCGGACACAACAAGCAACGTCTCGTGAGGTGACGGCTCCACCCCCCCTCACCAGTAGATGGCGGTAATGAGCCTCTGATTGCCGAACGCCAGTGTTTGACCGGCCCTGTGGAGCGGTGTTAATAGTTTCTGGCCGGACGTATTTTTGGAGCTACACCGCCAACATGGACGCTGGTTCTCAGCGTATTTTACAGTATTTAACAGAAGTTGAAGAGGCAGCTGAGGATGTTCTCACTACTAAACAACAGGTACCGGAAACGCGAGGAGATACAACGAAAATTCGTTTATCACAGAGGACAGAAGAAGACTCGTTTCTGCTAATTGTTTTAGTTAAGCTAACAACCTGCATTAGCACCTTTGTAAAAGCAGAACCTTTACAGTTCTGGAGCTATGTCACGATGTCACGTCGGAACGACATCGGCAGTGACGCTATTGCTGACACCTTTCACTAGTATTGTTTTTCAATTTTAGCTTAAAATACAGAAAGGTTCCAGGTGAACCTAGGAGGTCTTTGTTAGCTTGTGGTGTTAGCATTCTGGACAGGTCAGTTAAAGACGCTGAACCTGGATGATTGAACGCGTTTGCAGGAGCAAGCTTCGGGCAGGGCAGCAGGGACACATTTCGGTTTTTGGGACCAAAGTGGGGGCATTTGACAATAATAGAAAACACCGTGAAGTCCACTGTATATAGATGATTGCGGAGTGAAATGTCGGTTCATGTTTCAGATCGTAGACCTGGACATGAAGAGGAACAGGAACAGGGAGGCGCTGAGCTCTCTGAAACACGACATGGCAGACACAGGTCAGTCACTGTCGCTTTCCCCACTTCCACACACACGCTTGGCTCAGCCAGTGTATAAACATTATGTGTGCTCAAGTATAGATGGTGTGACAGTGGTTTGTCTTTACAGTGATGTCTATCTACTGTTGTTTGCAGAAAAAGTCAAGGTGTGCTTTGGGAACATGTTCCTCAAACTCCCCAAATCCAAAGCAAGAGAGATGATCCAGAAAGGTAAACTTTTTTTTTTTTGAATAAAAACTTTCTAAAATATGTAAAAAAAAATAATAATAATAATAATAATAATAATAATGAAAAAGAAGAAAAAAAATCTCTGAACTGTTTCCTGTAGATCAGGAGCAGCTTGACAAGGAGATCAGCGATCTTCGTAGAAGCCTGAAAGCAAAAGTCAACTGTCTCAATGAGATGCAAGGTATAAATATGTTTGTGTATTAATATACATATGTACATAAGCAGGAGCTTCACCAGACTCTATGTCTACTGTCCAGTTGTTTTATGTGTCTGAAGTGATCATGCTGAGTTTTATTTGTTCTTGTTTCCAGGAAACCCTGAGCTCAGAGGCTACAACCTGTCTCCACTGTCCGCTGAAGAATTGAAAGCTATTAACAGCCTCTTGAGGAGGTGACCAGCTGGAGCCACGCTTCTCATCACAGCTCTGCCAAACAGACGGACAGATCCAAGAAATCCTACAGTGAAAATGTTCCTACGTGGGGCCTCCAGGACAAATACTTAGCAACAGTTATCAGGACTCATAAGCCTTGGACTGGTCCCTTTTTTAAGGCTTGGTACTGAATTTAAGCATGTATGTCTTGAGTTTATTGGTTAGAACCTCTTTTTATTCCCCACATTCTGATTAAAAACAGAACTGATGAAAGAGTTTCTGGGTGTCCACATCCATCTTTAGACCACAGATTTTCCTCGAAATTGTCTGACCTTGAAAAAAAACAGTGAAAGTGATTGGCGATTTCTGGCAAGCCATGTCCAGCTCAAGGACCCTGCATCCCTCCGGTCCTGTGTCAGAACTTTGGTGGGTTATTGAAGCAGCTTTCTTAAAGGACTCTTTCAGTTGTAAGTAACTTTTTATGCCTTTTCCTATTGTATGTATGTAACCTGGTTTAAAAAAACCCCAACCCCTTGTTCTATGCTTTGTATCGTCCAGAGAATCTGGGCTCTTAGCTGTTGAGAAACAATTGCTTCCTGTATGGGTGTGGCCTCTGTGGAGCTTATAAATTTTGAATCTTGCTTGCCCTTGACGTTTGTAAGGCCCCAACTCAATGAAGCTTATTGGAAATTGGCTCTCTCATTAAAAACTCGTCATGCTTTGTTTTAGACAAAAAGATTGGCTTTTTTTTTGTCTCTCCAACCTTGCTGTAGCCTTAAGATAATAAACCTTTAATGCCTGAATGAGTTGACGATCAGGGTTAAGTGGTTGGAAGTTGGCCAAAAGACTCCACCTCATTCCACATGTAGCCACTGGCTGCCAGTCTGGAGCTTCTTTATACAACTTTCAGCTGCAGGACTCAAAGCATCTGATCACAACTTGCATCTTAGAACTAAAGCTGAAGCCAGTCATTGGGGTAAAACCTTTTGGCCACGATTGTGAAGACAGACAAATTTGTTGGCACTCTGCTAAGATGCGTAAAAGCTAAAAATATATTCATTTTTTTATTGCACCAGCATTATGTCACACTGACGAATTTGAAAAACGAACATTTCCGTTGTGTGTTGTCTGTCTTCCCATGTGAAGAAATAATTTTGGCCAGGAGGTGGCAGTGCAGTGCAGGTGTACACGTCTCCCTCGTCTATGTACGTTTGAAAACAGGTTTCATTTGACAGTAAAAACTTAAGTCAAACTTTTTTTTTTTTTTTTTTTAGCATTATCTAACTTTGCATGAGAAATGAGAAACATTGGATTGTTCTTTCACGAGACACACCACACATGCTCCTCCAGTCAGGTCCTAATATGGTGTGTTGTCCTTTGGGAGAGGGAGCAGATTAATACAAGTACTGCAGCATCTGACATGATGACACAAACACCCTGAGGCATCGAGACGAGGGAAGGGCTGATGACACAGGAGTACATACAGTGTGTGTGTGTGTGAGTATGAGAAAGAGAGAGAGAGAGAAAGGAAGTGCTTTCAGCTTTCGCTCTCGACAGACTTTGGTTGCGTGCCACAGTTCTCAGAGCTGAAACCAGGCCGGTGTGATGAGTTTGTGAGTCAAACGATGGGAACCTGCTGATCGTCTCAAAAGTCAGACCAGTGCCACACAAGACACTCAACATCATGTTCCTTTTACTGATGACTTACCCTGCAGGCATCTTGTTTACCTCTGACAAACTAGAGGACTGAAGAACTAATAATGATGATGATGTGGACCAGCTGAATGCAAAGTGAGGCTGTATGGAAGGCCAGAACTGGACCCAGAAAGCTGTGATGCTGCTGACAGACTAACAGATCGTAGGAAACACATCCAGCAGCTGTCAGTCTCTGGGAGGGAACTTCAATTTATCTGCTGTTTAGCTCAGGATGATGAACGTGCGCATGTGGCAACCGCTCCTTCCTGCTGGGAGACTCAAACTGTTTAATGACTTTCAAGAGAAGAGATCTCATTTCGTTGTCACTCCCGTGTCACGGAAGAGCAGAATTTAGGGAGTGATTTATCAGGGCTGACTGGCTGTGTGTGGTAACCTCACAGTGGCAGTAGGAGTCAAACAGAAGGAGGGGATTTTGAATGTGGGATAGGTGCTGAGCAGACCGGGTGACAGACATTAGATGACTGTGTACGACTGCGCTGCGTTCCTCACTTTCCCCTGTGGCACGACACACTGGAACAGCAAGACACTTCTCCACAGCCCAACACCGTTCGGATACTTGGTCCAAAAGATAAGAACTGCCTTTGGAGTGGAACAGACATCTGAGTCTTTAATTTTAAAAAGTTCAGTTTAATTTTCCTGCAGACCTACAGAGAGGTGAAGGCGAGTGCAGATGTGTGATACAGCTGCATCATCTTTCATCTAAAGTACTGAGAAGTTTTTTTCTGTTTTTCAAATGAGGTGCAGAGACAGATTTCAAACAGGAAACAGCCTTAACCGGAAGAAGGACGCTGTTCTATTCAAATAGACTCACTTACATGAAGTTGTGACACCCCAAGGCCTTCAGCCACAAAGTAGCCATGTGAAATGTTTCAATACGAACAACAAATAAATGAGTAAAGAGTGTAGTGAAGAATGGCTGCAGGGCCTTGTGCTATTGTATTTATGAATCTGTTTTAGCTCGGCGTCATCACTCCCAGGGTTGATTCTGACAGCATCAGCTTAATGTGGAGGAGATCAAATGAAGCCGACAACACCAACATGGTCCAGCAGCTGGTAAACATTACGTCGGCAGATGTCAGGTATGCTTCCTGGAAGAAAGATGTGCAGGAAATCTAACTTTAATGAGGTAAGATGTTCTTCAGATGGTCGACATCACTTTGTCATGTCTTACTTTCACTATGTGATTATTTGTTTGAGAAAAGAATGAAAGAAATATAAAGTAGTCATTAAAAGTTCAGTCAAACCCTTTTTCCTTATGTAGTTTCCTTTTTACATTAGTAGCAAACATCAGGCCACTTTTTAACATATATATTATCTTTCCCAGTAATTTTGGTCTAGTGTGTAGAGCAAATATCTTAGCACACTTGAAATAAAACTAAATTAACATAAAAGTAATTTTTCAGCAATATAAAGGAGCTTGTTTTTAGTCAATAATTCCTTAATATTGATGAATAATTGCTAGTTCCATTGGCAGATTATTTCACTCATAATGAGAAAAGTTTCACACGTTATAAGTGAAATAATCTGCCAGTGGAACTGGAAATATTAAGCAATTATTGACTTAAAACAAGCGCCTTTATATTGCTGAAAAATTACTTTTATGTTAGTTTTGTTTTATTTCAGGTGCACAAAGATATGTGCACTAGAAACTACACTAAAAATATTTTATAAGATTTTGTGTTTTTGCAGTGCACACACACACACGCACACACACACACACCCCGGTGCACAAGTGTGTATTTCTATCTTCACAGGGACTTTGCATTGACTTTGCGTTCATATTTCTTTTATTTCTATAGCTAACACCTGATCCCAACCTTAAACCTAACCTGAATTCATTTCACTCCTTAGTCCCAAACCTGAGCCCCAATCCCAAACCAACACTTCTTCCTATGGGGCCTAAACTAAGGAGCAATCGATCCGAGTACCACCAGGTTCTTTTCTCAGTCCACTACTTTGCTTTATTATTTCCTCTTTCTGTTACATTCAAAAGTCCTGACCTTCGCTTTCATTTTTTTGCTGATGACTGCCAAATTTAGTTTTTACGAAAGCTCAACAGAGCCCCGTCTGTTCAGTCTCTGCTTGACTGAATCTGTGACTTCGGGAGATGGATGACACTTTTTTACATATATAATTTATTGAAAAGAACACTGAAGTGATGCTTTTGTAGTCCTGGCTGAACTCTCTTACCTTGCCCCACATAAGAGGTTACTACCCAACTCTGGCCACTGCAAATCATTAGACATATTACCCTCTGATTGTTACGATTACCTGCCAACGCATGTAATCGTTGGCAGGTAACGATTAGCTGCCATTTCTTTTAATTTTGTTACCTGTACTTCTCCACTGTGTGTGTGTGTGGGGAGGTGGGGGTGTGTGTGTGTGCACTATGTAATGAGCATAAATGAACAAGCAATAAACTGAAATGATCAGATATCAGGAAATAAACGATAAAGAAATGATAAAAGCGGAGACATGAAGGAAACTAAAAGCCCAAACACGTACGGCTCAGAAGAAGAAGAAGTCTGGTTTGACTCATCGGCTGGCGGGGTTTGTTGTGTTCATCAACAGAATAATGAAGCTGCTCGACTAGATGGATGGATGTTACCAGTAAATCACTCCGAAAGACATGACCGGACACGCAGAGTAAGTAGAACGATTTTATTGTTTTCCTCAGTTTTAATTGGTTGGTGTTCTTCGAGAGGAAGCCGCTTCCTCTGCTTCCTGTCAGACAGAAGAAGGAACCAACACAGACCCTCCTGCTCATCTCTGCTACTCATAGACTAGACCTGGAGAAAAAGTTGGGACATCTGCAATCACTTTCTGCTGAGAAAACCACAGAAAGTTTCTCCATCAGATGAATGATTTTTCTATTCAGTCTGTAACATTTGGTATTTTACCATTTTCTACCGTAAATTGTACTTATCTTATCTTTTTTTTTTACAGTGTAGAATCAACCCCACCACCATTAGACTCGAATGATTAGTTCACTAATCATTGTTTTTTTTAATAAGCCCATAATTTACAGTGAAGGCTAACAGCTTGGCAGTGACATGTTTTAGCTTTGGACTTCCTGGTTCCTGCACAGAGTTATTAGATTACATTAAGTCACTGCAAACAGCTTTATTAGTGCAAAACGTTTACACTGCAGCTAAGTTATGAAAAAACAACCATAACATTTTTTTAGCTAACTTCATGTCAGCACAGACATGCAAATTACTAGTTTTATTAGTAGCTATTCATAGCCAAACCAGACCTGTATTGTTGCACCACATATATATTTACATATCTCTATACTTTTGGCACCGTGTAACAGTGACCACTGAAGTTTCTCTGCTTCAGTTAAACATCAGCCGTTCTCATCGGTCCAGATTTACTCATCGGATCCTTGCAGACATGTTAAAAAATTACTGACGATGTCGATGCTAATATTTTATGGAACCCTAGTAATAATTTAAATTATTATGTATTTCCAAGGATTTTAAAATCTGTTTTATTTTCTTGTTGACTTGAAAAGTCTATATTAAGTTTGCTATTTAATCATTATTTCTAGCCAAAATATATTAGGCAGGTATTAATAAGCAGTACCTAAAACTGAGCTATTTGGAAATTATTTCCCTGTTAATCAGACTTTTGAATTCGAGAAGAATCCTAAATACTGTAATTTTGGTTCAAACTGATTCTATTCCACAGTTTGTGCTTAAATGTTTTGCTCCCTTTGAGGATTACAAAACAAACTCTTACCACCGTCTCCTCCATCAGCTTAGTAGAATTTGTTTCACAAGTGGAGCATTACAGCATTCACAATAATGCTTCTGTTAATAATTCTCACTATATGAGAAGAGTAGAAAACATATTTTTATAAACATGTAATAACTGTACAATCTGGTTTATTTTACTTCTCTGGATTCATCTTTTTGAGAGATTTTTTTTTAATTCCACTCTCTTTAATAATCTAACCCTATAACTCCAAGTTTAGAGTGAGGAAGCTTTTCATATTTTGAAGATTACTTCCTACTGTTTAGTAAAACCAAATCCAGCTTGGAGTCCCATATGGAAGATTTTGAAATAAGCAGCTGTTGCCGGCGAAAAAGATGGGGGTCAAGTTTGGGTCTGGAATTTTCTAGAAGCCTCCAAAAAGACAAATCAAAACTATTTTGACTGTCGAGGACTATCCTGAAAATTTAGCTGACCCTGGAGTCGTGACACATTTCTCCACTATGCAGCCACACCTGCACAAACAGAAGCTTCATGGAGCCGTCATCAGAAGGAGAACCTTCCCACCGACCATGAGCTCAGACAGAAACCAAAAGACTCCAAGTGAAGTAAATCTCTGAATTTTGGGTGGAAGAATAAGAGTTTAGCTATATGTAGAGGGGGAAAATGTTTAAATTTGCATAGCACGTTTGGAAAGATTAAAAAAATAGTAAAACAGAACATTTTACTACTTTTTGAGGTCATTTATGAAGGTTTAAAGCTTCAATTCTAAGAAATAAATGTAAAATTTGTTTTTAAATTTAATATCAGTTATTTATTTAGGTAAGACTGACAATTCAGATTAAAATCTCTTTCAAGGTGGACTTTGGCACAAAAACTGAATATTAAAAGTTATTTCATGTACAACAAAGGAAATGAATGACTATTCTCTTCTCCCAAGGATATTATGTTTTTATGACTTTTTTGGTTTTTATGATTTAAAGCTCTTTAAACTGCCTTGTTACTGAAATGTGCTATACACATAAACTTTATTGATTGTTCGATTGATTGACATGCTGAACAAATATGGTGGTTTAATCTCGGAAACATGTCACACCAGATGCAATGCTTTATTGACTGCACAGGAGTTTCTTTATTTTCCACCATCACAGCATTGATGATAAAAAAAGAAACAACAATGTATAAAGTAGCTACAATAGAGAATCAAACGACGTAAATCAACAACATAACAGGAAAAGGTGTAGAAATCAAACATATGGAAACATTTGAGCAAAAAAAAAAAAGTGAATACTGAATGTCAATCATATGATGATGAAAAGAAGAAATGTTTTAACTCAGACCATAATGGTCATGGTTTTGATTTATTCGCAGGTTCTTTTTTTTCATCTGTTTATTTCTTCATATCAGTTTTTTCTCTGTGATCTACTCGAAGGGCTTCAAGAAAAGCTCACATCCAAAACCGGTTAGAGTGAAAATTTGTTTGGCCTTCATTTCGTTGAGTTTTAAAGTTTCTCTTCTGGATCTGATTCCCAGTCAAACTTAATCAGAAAGCTGAGAGCTGATTCTGCAGGGAGCTGCTGGCTCCTGCAGGGTCGACCTCACACAGTGCATCCCTACTGGAAACTGCAAACCCCCTGACCCCCGACTACACAATCACCAGAACAAAACAGGAAGACACACAGAAAAGGTGAATATCATCTAGTCTGGTCACCATCACTGCACTTTAGCATTAGTATTTTAAGGTGACAAATAAGGTTTAGTGGTCAAGAGTTTACATCAAATCTGGATGATTCAGAGCACAGCTGTCAAATGATTTTTTTTTATTTTGCACAACATCAAGATCAACAATATATTGTTGATCTTTAATCAAAGAAATGTGGCAACGTTCCTTTGATTAAACTACCTATTAAACTGTTCAGAATAAGAAAAAGTAGCTGGCTCTGCATTTGATGAGTATTTCTTCAAGTTAAATAATATTGAGCATCTTCTCATGTTAATGTAATTTGGCAGAATACACACAACTGTTTTCTCTCTGGAGTCTGTAAACACTGCAACAACAAAACATCCTACCAGTTTCTAGTGCAAATATCTTAGTACACCTGAAGCAAGACAAAACTGACTTGCAAGTCATTTTTTCAGCAAGATAAAGGAGCTTGTTTTAAGTTATTAATTCCTTAATATTGATGAAAAAGTGCTAGTTCCATTGGTAGATTATTTCACTCATAACAGAACATTTTCCTCATGTTATAAGTGAAATAACTTACCAATGGAACTTTTTCACCAGTAATAAATAATTATTTACTTAAAACAAGATCCTATATCTTCCCCAAAAGTTACTCATAAGTTATTTTTGTCTTGTTTCTCTGGCACCTTCTCCCCCCCCCCCCCCCACACACACACACACACATAGGTAAAATGGGTATTTGCTCCAATCAATAGCTTCAACGCTTTTTGAAAAGTGAGATTTTCTTAACAAGCTGACACTGAATTAAGACAGAACAAGGACAAGTGGAATCAGGCAACATTCCAACCACAGCAAAACTTTGTGGCAACAAAAGGTTTTGTTATGACTGACCCTCTGCAGAGATGTCAGCAACCACATATGACTCAATCAGTGCCTGCTACCCCAACTGCATGCTCAGCAGGCTATAAAATAAGCATGTTTTGAATAGTTCTTAAAACGCAGAACCACGGTGAGCAACAGACCCTGGGCTGAAGGAACAAATGAAAACAAGCTGCCATGTGTGGGTTTTTTAACATCTTCAGGCCGTTTTTCTCAAAGTTGCTCTATGGTGAGTAAAATTGAATAACTAGGAAAATCAAGGAATACAGCATTTTCCTTACAAAACAGTTGACAAAGAATGTCCATGAATCAGTCGTGGTCCTTGTTTATCCTCCTGCTCACTGACTGGTCTGTGGGGTTTTCAGCAGGTGCTTAACTGCTGTGGATCCCAGCTTTCCTCCAGCTTAGTCCCCCCTAATGCTGCCTTTATGATCTGTCTGGGCCCTCTTGTTAAAAAGCCTTGTGGAATGACAGCCTGTCTGCTCTGTGTCCATTCTCCTGTATACCGCTTTAGGCCTGATGGACGTTCTATGATGCATTTATTCCCAAGCTCAGATTCTTTTGACATTAATTCAGAAGACTGTATATCAGTGTTTCTCAAACTTTTCCAGGCTGAGGACCATTTACCGCATTTAGCAAACCCTCCACAACCCACAAAGCTTGAAATTGGCCCCACAAAAACTGGACATTGTAATATATACAGCCTGAAATGAACATATTAGTAACTTACCTCGTTATCCTTGTTGAAGGGTGGTGCTGTTTAATGAATGTCACTGGTTGTAATAAAACCAGAAACAAGTCTACTCCTGGCATTTTTCGTCATTTACAGATTCTGAAAGTGTCGAGTCCACGATTTCCAATGATAATAAACACATGGAAATAAAAAGACTTCTTTACTCTGAAGTGTTGTGTGCTTTTTTTTGTAAACGTGAGGTTTGTCTTGTGACCTTTGCTTAATAAAGGTTAAGTCTTAAATAGGATTTTTTTATTATAATTCTTATTATTTTTGAGGTTGAAACTCTGTCATGAATCTTTGGGACTCTTATTTTGAAGTTGAAAAGGATAACTTGCTGCTTTGATGTGTTTTATTCACATTCTGCTCACATTGCACATAAATCTGGCTGATAGCCCTGTTACAACAGGATTGTCACATCCTTAGTTTCAAAGAATCCACATAAAATATACAACAATGCAATGACTTAAGGGTTTGTAGCTTCTGTCTTGGTTGTTTGTTGGCCACTGTGAAGCGTTATTATTTTATGATTAAGTCTGTTTTTATTTTTTATTGTTGTTGTTTTTTTCCATATTTCTCAATTATTCCAAAAATATTTCAGCCAAACTCTTGTTGTAATGAATTATTTTGTCAGTAACGTCCGTCTCTCTCGTGTCCCCAGGTTGTATG
>CAEFZY010007026.1:0-21594 GCA_903066815.1 Brachyrhaphis roseni
TATATATATATTATTTTTTATTTTTTATTTTTTTACCTGATCTTTGCTGCTGCCGACACAATAAATCAGACGCTGACTCATTTCCATATCTTAGGCTGTAGTGAATTGTCAAGGCGTCCATTTCCCTTTCCATCACCCCCCTAACCCATCCTTCATCTCTTCAGGCCCCCTCTCCCTCCTCCTCCTTCCGACCGGTGGCTGCTTCAAGCTGTCAGAAGGAGGCTATAAAACAGAGAGGGGCGGCTCTGAAGAGGCTGCTCGTTTTGGGGGGAAATACACACAGTACAGTTACTTTGTGTCCTGCCTGAGGGGAAAAAATACCTCTGTTTGGCTGAGATTGATGATTTAAAACAGGCGACTTTTAACCTAATAAAAACGGACAGTTGGAGGCGACGAGGACACGTTACAATTTTTCCGTGAGCTTGAGTGAGAATTTGCGCTAACAGGCTCCAAAAGAATAAGAAATTGCTGGGTGTTTATTGAAGAGAGAGAAAGTAAAGCCTGCTTTGTGGAGGGTTTGGGATGCTGGCTTCCCGCGCGCTCCGCTGCTTGCTGTGCGCGCTGAGCTGCGCGTGGTGGCTTCCCACCGGGACAGCCTCGCGCCTCAAGACTCCTGCGCTGCCCATCCAGTCCGAGAGGGAGCCGGTGCCCTCCAAAGGCTTGGCAGGTGAGTGAACCAGCGTTTTGCCGATACTTACAATATTTACTGTCTGCCTCTGAACTTGACCCTGTGATAGACTAGCGAAACTCCTTACATATGTGTTCCGTTTTTTAAATATGGCTGCCTTCTGGACCGTCTGGAGATTACACAGAGAGCCAATGAAGACATTTAAAGCGCAAAACTAATTCTAAGACGTTTCATAAAGCAGACTCCGAGGGCAGCATTGAGCATGAAGTGGCTTGAGCTCAAATTGTGTGGATTTTTAAGAAATGAAAGCTTAGAAATAAATATTAGTATATTCAATGGAAAACTGAAATAACTAAAATAATCCTTAATTTATTACCTTATATGTCAAATGTCTAAAGGGCTAATTTAACACATGTAAAACTCTGGATTAACTTTATTTCGCTCTTGCAAAATCTGAGATACTTTCTATAAAATGGTATTTATAATTTGATAATCATTACAGATTTCTTAAAATGTATCTTGTAATTTGCAATTTAATTTGTGAAAACGGAAACATGATAATATTAGGGTCTGTTGTTTGTCGTCCATCTTAAAAAAACTAAAAAAATTAGATATGTTACATGTGGCATTGTAATTTTCTTGGATGGAACTATACTAATGTGTTTTTTTAGTTTGCTAGCTAAAGGTGGATTCATTTTAAAAACAATAAAAACAACTGGTCAAACCTGGAATAAATTAGTCAAAATTCATAACACTATAAAACAGTGTGATTGGTGAAACCTTCAATAATTTTGTGGAAACTCAATGAGGGCAATTTTCGGGCTTCACCAATAGTATTGTAGGTTTTTAAGATAAGAGGTTGCAAACAAGCCAAAATGGCCTTAAAATTGACTTTTAAAAAATCCTACAAATTAAATGAAGGTTTAACAAATCACAGGCTGTGTTTTATGGAATCTCTCCTGAATGCAGCATAATTAAACTTCAGGTTTAAAATGATTAGGTGGTGTAGTTTATAAAATGATTGCACTGTCTGATGTTGTGAACAAACTAAAAAAATGTAAAATAACTTCTTAGTCCAGTGTTGAAATTTCATATAGGATGCCAAATTTAGTGTCTTGGTCAACATTTGAATTGGGTTTTGTGAAGTTGGCCACAATGCTGAAGTTGGCAACCAATTTCTGACTCTCTGCTAAAGTGAGAAATGGTAAGCTAATTTCTGAGTGTTGCTATGTGGCTCCTACAAGTCAAAACTGTGAGACACATAAAAATAAAGATAACATCTAAAAGTCTCCCAGTCTAATGACACATGTTTTATCTTCACACGTTTGCCTTCAAACTTCCTGTAGTGTTGCCGCCTGTTTTCTCCTAAAGCAAGCGGCACACCTCTGAGTCATAACTGCTGAGAATGCCTTTTGATTCACGCAGGACTCAATGCGGTTTTTATAAGGTAACTACTCCTAAGAGTTCAAACTAGTGAGGAGCTTTGTGGTAACCACCGCCTTATACCATGTAATTCAGAGCTGGAAACTGTAATCAATCGACTTTCCATTACAAGCTCTGGCTCCTGCAGAATGATTTATTTGAGCAGAGACAGACAAGTGGCAGGCGAAGCGAGCTGCTCACAGTTTGGCCCTGTAAGTTAGTTGGTGTGTTTAAAGTGTGTAGTCACTTTATTGTAATTATAACGTGGTAAAACTTTGTGAGTGTTATACACACTGCTTATGGGCAGTTCCCCAAACAGGAATAACTGTAATACTCCTGTAGGGTCTCAGTGTGACAAAGGCTCAATTATCCTTGTAGAAATATAATAATAATTACACAAATTACTATTTTATCTGCTATAAAAAACAATATACGATCAACTATAACATTTTAGAATCATGACTGTACTTGAGGAGCTTTAAACTAACAAGAAACTTCACATTTACATTTTAGCTTTGTGGATTTGATTAACCTCGTGGTTATCATAATCTCTTGGGTATTGAAGTTTTACAGTTTTTCTGTACATAAGCAAAAGTCTTCCTATTTATTTCTAAGTCTTTCTGGAGTTTTATGGTTTCATATTATCTATAAACATTAAAGTGCACGGTAAGATAACTGGAAGAGCCTTTTCCTGTGATTTATGGCAGACTTTATAAAAAATATTAGCATGGTCTCCCCCATGTTTTCTTCTGGCTCATTTACATTAGACAGGATGGGGGCACCAAACCTCCAAAGACATCCAGGAAGTTTCGTTCAACTCCTACATGCTTGGACAGGAAAGTTTTTGAGATCTATTGCTTATTATGTATTAAAATGGGTGGTTTAGACCTTGCAATTTGTCATCAAGAAAAATGTCAAAATAGGCAGGTTTGTTTATTTAAATTCTAGAACCAGTTACTCTACTTTTACACCCAACAGCTTATTTTGTTTATTATGACTCCAAGGAGGTTCTAATGACTTAAAAAGCATAGGATGTGTCTTTTTTTCCCCTTTTTTTTCTTCAAAATTAAAATAAAAATCTAATTAATTTTACACTAATCTTTGCAGTCAGTGTGGATCAATCTAATTCGAGTCTAGCTAATATAAGTATTTTATATTTTGACCACATATGCAGTTCACACTACTCATACTGTCACATATTTCTCATTTTGACTGAAAATGCGAATAACCAATTGAAAACTAATTGGTTTTTTTTTTTTAACACTTGTGATGCCCTCTAGTGGATTGGCATCCTGTGGTAAGCCATATTCCTCATTTTGTTTTTGTTTTTTGTTTCATGTATTTCTGAATAAAGCTCTATATGTGTTCTAATTTACTTATCTTCTGTTCAAGCAAAAAAATAAAATAAAAAATCAGAGAATAGTACGCAAAATAACCTGATGTTTAATCAGCATGGGGCGTTCCACAGGATGCTCCTTTGGTGGTCGGTTTTATTCCTTGGAGGAGACCTGGCACCCAGATCTAGGGGAGCCCTTTGGTGTCATGCACTGTGTCCAGTGCAACTGCGAACCTGTAAGTCTTGTTGGACTCTGATTCCACTCTTTATTATCGCAGATTGTGCATTATTTAATGAAAAGAACATTCACATTAATGGTTTATCTGCTTGTCTGGCAGCAAAAGAGTCGCAGGAAGGTGTCGGGTAAAGTGAACTGCAGGAACATCAAACAGGACTGTCCCACCCTGGACTGTGACGACTCTGTTCTGCTTCCAGGACACTGCTGTAGAACCTGTCAGAAAGGTACTCATGCTCTGCCTCAAACACAACACCTGTTTCCCACAAAGGATTGGTTTAGGTTGTTCTGAATGCATATAGCTCTTGGCTGGCAGGGTCTTGCAAAAGCTTCCTTTGGAGCTGTTCTCCATTTTTCGTATTACAATCACAAATTTTCATGTATTTTACTGGGATTCTGGATAATAAACCAAGACCAAGTTGTAGAAGGAAAACTATACCAGTTTAATTGTTATTACAAGAAGAAATCTGAAAAAATTGTTGTATGTTTGTGAACATCAGTTTCAAGTCTTTCCAATGATTTCCAGCTTTATTAGGTCTGGAATACACTTTTATGTCACAGTGATTTGCTTTTGTGTAAAGTGTTTTATTTTAGCTATGGTTGCTTGTTTATGGTCCTTGTCGTCATGAAAGATGAAGCTCTGTCACAGTCTTAAGCATTTTGCAGCCAGCAGTTTCCACAGACCTTTTGGTCTCCGTTTAATTTTGTTTTTTCTCAGCTTTTCAGTGTAATTGGGAAGCTATGTCTTGGTAGATTTGCAGTTTTGTTATTCTCTTTCCATTTTCAGACGATACATTGAATGGCACCGTGAAATATTCAAAGCTTGCTCTGTTAGCCAAATCATTCGTTAAACTTCTCTATAACTTTCTCCCTGACTGGTCTGCGGTGTTCCTTGGTTTTCATGATGCTGTTTGTTCTCCTATATTCTCAAACAGCTGGATTTACTGAGAACAAATTACACACAACTGGACTCTATTTACTAATTAGGAAACTGGTGAGAATAATTGATTGCTATTAAATGTATTTAGAAGTATCAAAGCAAATGTGCCCGATTACAAATGCGGTCCATACTTTTCAGCCAAAAATATTTAAAATACAACTTAACATTCATTCCATCCCACTATGGCAGCAAAAAAAATAAGCACTCCCCTTTCTTACTTGTCTCCTTTTTTTGACCTCATATGAATATTCATGATGTAGTCACATGTTGACTAGTTAGACTTCAGAACAACTGGTGGATGCATCCAACATCTTAATTGATTTTCCACTAATTTGACCATAAGTGAAAGCCACCTACCTTGCCTCTGCAATCCTGCACACACAATTCCACCTTATTACAGAGCTGGAGAGCTGCCCTGCACAAACACACCCCAACACACACCAACACACCCCCCCCGCACACCCCCACACACATAAAGGGGGCTGAACAGTTCTTCCGGACTCACAAAACATAAAGTCCAACATTGCTTTACCTTTACTTTCCATTCCATTACCAGACACCCACGGCAGAAAAACACCCACCCAGTGTGCACGTGTATGTGTGTTGTAGTTACGTCTTAAGGAAAAGGTTGAGTGTGTTTGTCTTAGCCTTGGCACCATCACACCTGGTATGTTTGTACAAGTGATGGAAAATGTGTGTTTGTGTATGCACGTGTGCGTGTTTTATTACTTGGTGCACCTGAAGATACAGTATAGCTAAGCAGGGAGAACTGAGGATGACGCAACCCAGAAGAACTTCAGAGAGGAATTGAAGGAGGCTTGTGGGTGTTTTGTGCCAGCCATATATATATATATATATATACTTCTGTGTGGGGGTGTGTGCACGTGTGTGATATGTATGTGTGTGTAAATCAGACACAGGAAGGATAGGCAGACAGTTCGACTGAGCATGTCAGAAAACAACCTTGGGAGAAATAACATTTGGATGACTAAGAGGCAGCGTGTGGTTTTCATTCTCAAGAACATGTCAGAAGACTGTAATTGGCTGAACAAGCACCCCTGCATGTGTTACTATGTGTTTGTGCATGTGTGTGTGGAGTTGTGAGGGCTGCACATTACATCAGGATGCACAGCAGTTTGTGAGGAATAGTGGGTCTTTGTTGAGATCGCACGCCAGTGTCACTTCCAATCCTCCTGAAGCTCATCAGCTATAAGACACAGTGCTGGATAGCTGTTCCTGGCCAAGAAATGAGGAGGGAGAAAGTCTAAGATTGGTCATATGTCTAATCAGCCAAAATCAGTTTCAATCCTGCCAGATCTCACATACCTATCTGTCACACTGTTTGCACGATGGCCAGGCTTTGGGGTTCACATGTGGGCCAGACTTTGGGGGACACTATGACAGAATGTGTTTTGAATTGTTTGGATTTATGTGGTTATTTTTACCTGTTACTGACCTTGTTTTAAAAATAAGTACTAATTCAAAACCAACATATAATAATGAAAAAGTGTTGAATCTCAGAAATCCATACAAAAATGACTTCACAAAATTAAAAATAAAGTTAGAATGGCAAACAGAGACTGGAGTGGCAGGTTGGCGTTCTGTCCTGAGTTTTAAGAAAGGAAACCTTTGAGTATGTTCTCTCTGGCTAAAGTAAAAGTGTCCAAGTATCTTAGTGTCTGGTTAACAAGTGATGGTAGGAAGGAGTGGGACATGAGTAGACAGACTGAAAACCCATTTGTAATAATCTAGGTTCTATACCTGTCTTTTGTGACAACAGAGCTGAGCCAATTTCAATATACTAGTATCAGGACCACAGACACCCACATATGGTAACCAGGTATGGATCAAGCAGCTCAATTGACCTTTCACCGCTTCGACCCATCTTTGATAAGTGGAAGGCAACGAATAGGACAGCTGCTTAATTTAGCACAATAAAGTGACTTCTTTTTGTAAATTCTGCAGGTGCGGTTGACACAAAGCAGACTGATATTATGCTGGAGACCTTTGAGTATTTCCATGAAAAGGGCAAAGAAGATGACCTCCACAAATCCTACAACGACAGATCCTACCTGAGCTCTGAAGACACGGGCCTCGGAGAAAGCCGCACAGGTACAGGACACACGCACACACACAAATAGATAAAACCCAATGTTCACTCTTTCATTATGCAGGTGGGGAAAATAAATGGAAATATAATATTCAATTTGCCACATCTATCTACAGAGTAGAGTGATGAGTTTGCTATGCCCTTTCTTACCCTCTAAAGACTTTGTGGCATTATTGACTGGAGTGACAGACTCATGGCTGCCCAGCTCCAGCGGAGTTGCCAGAGTCCGTCTTTCTCTGACCAGAACCACGCTGACCTTCTCTGTTACATACCAAAGGTAAAACCAGTTTTCTCCAGAAGAAACAAGTCTTTTGTTTAGTTTCCCTTCACTTTTCTTTGGTGTCACAAGTTGTATCTGCTGTTTAAAAACTAATTTTGTTATGACTGTTGACAAAATGGAGTAGAGAAAGGGTTCTTTATCTGAATGAGAACAATTTTTTTAAAATTATTTTTGCTGCCTGTTTTTATACTCGCATCTTAGTGAAACTTTACCCTTGCTCTCCAGAATTGGCCGCCCCAGTAAAATAGCTATCTTGGACTCAGATGGGACTCCTGCTTTTGAATATAAAGTCCCCAAGGGACAGATGGACATGGTAAGACATTACTTTCATGAGAGCAGACAATCATATCCTTTTGGCTCCATCTGAGTTGTATTTGGTTTCGCGCACATGTGTTTCCTGAGAGATGCCGGGAAGCCATGCAGCAACATGATGGATGCATTTACAGCGGGATTGTGTGCTCAGGCTCTGATTTGTTTTCTCATAACTCACAGTAACATCATAAACAATAAACACACATAGAGAGTCAGTGACACTTCCTATTGGCTTTAGTGTCCCATTTCTGAACTTCAAACTGATTGCAGTCATTATTAGAACACAGTCAGTCACAACAGGTTTCAGGTTTAAGTCAGTTTTGTGTTGATAAATCAGGTTACCTCTACTTCACTGGATGCTCCCTAAGGTTTGTCTGCATTACTATATGTGATTTCCTGCCAAAATACACACATCTTCACATTCCACTTTGAACACAAACACTGTTCAGTGAGACAGGAGCCCCCTAAGTACAGGTCCCAGAAATTGGCCTATTATTATTTTTAGATAAATGTCAGAGTCAAGCTCCAGAGGACCTCAGAGAAAACACTGTGGCTCTGAAAAAGAAAGGAGGAGGGGAGTTTACTGAAGCAGGACTTTAAGGGAGAAAGAGAGAGAGAAAGAGAGGGAATTTTTCACACGTTACATCACTGCTTAGCATGGCGACAGAGAGTATTGCTAATTAAAATGGAGATTACTCCTGAACTTGAAGTTATGAGGTGCCGGCAGTCTGCCACATTTCTTCCCTCCGCTCAGAGGAAGAAGTTTTGGTTTAATGTTAAAGCGCTGTGGCCAAGAGTTCAATGCACAATCACAAAACTTTATGAATCTAGCAGATGGCAACGTGTTCCCTATCTGCTTATATTTACAGTGTTTTGTGAAAGTATTAATGACCCTCAAAATGTTCACATATTGTCAAGTTATAGAAAGCCTTAATGTATATCATTGGGATTTGTTGTGACAAGGCAAAAAAAAAGAAGTAGTGCATAAAAGTGAAGTGGAATAAAAAGATAATGTTTTTTAAGTAAACCGTTGAAAACCATGTTTGTTTTTATTAAGCCCCTTAAATCAATGCTATGTAGGATCACCTTTGGCTGTAATTACAGATGCAAGTCTTGTTGGTATATGCCTTTACCACTTACAGAAATGGAAACATTTTTCCTCAATCTTGACAAAAAAGGACAAGCTCAGTTAGAGTGGATGGTAACCATTTCTGAAGAGTACAACCTTTTAGGCTTGCCTTGGATTTTCAAGTATATTTAGATCAGAACTTTGACTGGATCACTTCAACGCATTTGGAAATGCCTGGATTGAAATCATTCCATTTTAGCTCTGGTTGTATCAAGTCTTTTGCAGTCCAGTACTGTCTGATGTCTCCCATTTAACTCTTACCAGTTTTAATATTTCTGCTGAATAACTATTTCTAAGGCATGATGCTGCTACCATGGAGTGATGTGCTTCATTAATTCCCTACCACACAAAACATAGGCTTTTGTATGTAGGCAAAAACATTCAGTTTTACTTTTATCTGACTCCTACATGACTTGAGGCAAATTCCAAACAGGATTGATGTTTCTGCCACATTTTCATAAAAATATCCCAAACTTGGGACTTAAAACTCTAACTTTTCCTCACCAATCTGCTTTGTTCCTATGTGTTTCAAGATGCTGTTTTTTCACTAATGTTCTCCAACTAGCCTCTGAGGCCTTCACAGAACTGATGGATTTATATTGAGGAGAAATTTTAAACACTGCAGGCACTTTGTCTAAATGTGCTTCCAGGAAGAACTAAAAAAGGCCCGTTGTATTCTAAATCCGTTGTTCATGTGCATTTGAATCCTAAACATTTCCAACACTGCACCTGTTTTGGTCGGTGTTTGTTTGCAGATATGTGGAGTTTGGAAAAATTTGGCGAAACCTCTCTTGCGACAGCTGCAGTCTGAGCAACTGCGCATCAGCATGACCACATCCACGGGCAGACGAGAAGAGGTGGTTGGAAAGATCATCAAACACAGAGCGCTGTTTGCCGGTGAGACTGCATGTGTGTTTTTAATGCATGCACTCTTATTCCTGTTATCTTCAATGCATCGATTATGTTTAGTCTTAAGTAATGCAAAAGAAAGCTGATTGAAAATGTTTAAATGCTGATAACTCATGCTTATTATGTGCAGAGACATTCAGTTCAGTGCTGACCTCAGAGGAAGAGAATGCAGGAATGGGAGGCATTGCCATGCTGACGCTGAGTGACAGTGAGAACAACCTTCACTTCATCCTCATCCTGCAGGGTCTCATCAAACACAAGGACAAAGGTGAAGGAGACACACAAGAGTGAACATTGAAACTAAGATGTGGTTCTTCATAAAGTTATATCAGTTAAATGAAAAAAAAAAAAAAAACTCTTTCTCCTCAGAGCCTGTTTTGGTCCCAATCCGAGTCCAGCTGGTGTACCGCCAACATGTCCTAAGAGAGATCCGGTCCAACATCACCTCTAACGTGAGTAACAATTACACATCCATCATTATCAGTTCGGTCAGAGACAGAAAGAACTAATAGCCATTTTGAAAAAGATTAGTTTTATGCTGACTATTATAAAACAGTGCAGAGTTTTAGGGGAAAACGTTTTGCTCTGAATGTTTAGGAGCCAAAGTGTTGTTTTGGGTTAGAAACGTATGTCACATCGCCAGAGCCCCACTGTTGCCCCCGCCCCGTTCCCAACTACTCACGGAGACGGATGTGGTATTCTCGCCACATCCTAGCGAAGTTATCATGGCGCTTGGATCACAGCTCAGCATCCTGATAGACGGTGAGGGAAAATTTATGGAGGTGCGAGGAAACAAAAGAAAAGGGAAAGTGTGTGTGGAGAGTTTGGCACGAGACAGATAGTGGCAGGGTTCGAGACATAAAGGGAAGCATGGGGGCAAAAAAGGATGCGCCACCTCTCACACATGTCAGTGGTTAGTGGTCTGTGGGCTTAGCAGAAGGAGAGGAGGGCGGAGGGGGTGTTGAAAGGTGCGTCTGGTTTTAATTCTGCCAGGAAGGGACGATGTTTCTCCTTTGATCCGTCTGTTTACAGAATGTGTCCTTGACAAATATTGTGTAAGATTTGAGCTTACCCACTTCTTACTGACCTATTAAACTACACAATGACTAAAAAGCCAAGCTCCCAACATATTATGTATTATGGCAAACCCAAGACAATATTTAGCTTATATGCTTTAAGTGTTCATGCTTCTCAAACCCTTTAACATTTTAAGACATTACAAATTTAAACATCAGTGTACTTTTTATAATTACACTGAATTAATTCAGTGTAATTGAATTAGTTAAATTAGTTCAGTAATTTTTTGGAATTACTGATGTAATTCTAAAAAAATAAATTTTTTTAGAATGTAATTTTTTACATCAGTGTAATTCTGATGTAATTACAAGGAATTACAAGGGAAAATGATGTAAAGTTTTCTTTTACAAATCAAAGTCTAAAAAATGCCCCATGAATATGTATTCAGCCCTGTTTCCTCTGATAGCCTTCAATAAAGTCATTTGCAATTAGGAAATTATTTAATCAGATTAGACCAAAAGTGGAGTGATTTTCAAAACACAAACTAACTCTGGACAGTAACAATCCCAACATTATATGGTGCCAGCATTATACTGTGAACATGCATTTTTTTTTTCTGCAGGAAAAAGGAAGCTGATCAGAAAATGTAGGGCAGAACAGGAAACAAAATAATCTGAGGCAAACATCCAGTTTTCATTAGAATGCCGATTCTGAACATATAAAGCCATGCATATTATAAAATGGTCTAGTAAGTCAACTGGGAATTTGTGGAAAGATTTCAAAATTGTTGTTCACATATGCTCATGTTTCTTTTTGACTGAGCTTGAGCTACTTTGTATAAAAGGATGTGTACAAATTTTCTTAATTTAAATGTGCAAAGCTGGACGAGACAAAAGGTTTGCATCTGCAGATATTGCTTGCTTGATCTTTTCAGGTTTTTTATTTTGTAAAAAATATGTTGAAAAGCGTGCTTTAGATTTCTCTAGCTTAAAAGATCCCAATAAGGTATATTAAAGCTTGTGGTTATAACTTGATATATTGTGAAATAGTAGACATAGACAAGCAGCCTTATTACTGCTGTGTTACTGCCCCGCTCCATTAACACCAGACCCTAATATATCCATCTGCACGTTGCCTCCCCCTCATTATTCGGTCCATTTTTTTTCTCCAGCAACATAACCCTCTCTCAGTGCTTCCCCTCCTCTATTTCTGAGCTGTTTTGGCTGCTTGCTTTGTGGATTTATGCTTCGTGTATATTTATATTGAACCAAGGCCTGAGGGTCATAAAAGTAACATTTCTTTGACACACTCATACATGTGTCCTATTAAGCCAACATTTCTCAACGTCTTCATGGAATACTGTCAGTCCCGCTTTAAGTCAGAGGCCTCTCAGTGTGAAACCAGTGAATAAAATATGAACCATATTTTTTGCCTTCAGTCGAATTGCGCGTGTGAGCGGGGTGATTATGGGGTCGCGTTGTTGTGTAGCAGAAATGTTTGCGTCTCTAATGGATTTGGACTCTGTCATGTCTTTGCGACTGTCGTATTTATTTAACCTCAAGATGATTTAGCTGCCACGTGATTTGTTTTGCTCTCTGTTCCATTTTTGTTTAGAACAAACACAAACAAATGGAGCTGGACACAAATAACGAGCCTGTCTTTCATTTAAAGAAGTTGGGGGGTGGTTACTCTGGTGACAAGTCAATGTTGCATAAACCTCATGTCAACAAGATCTAACACTTCATTGTGACATTTTCATTCCTGCTTTTGAAGACAGTAATTAATTTTTAGTGAAATATGTTTTTTTTTTGGACTACTTGTGGCTTTCTGTGACACAAAAACTCTTTTAGCTTTGTGCTAACAATTTAAATTTGTGCAGGATCCAGACTTTGCTGAGGTGCTGACAGACCTGAACAGCCGAGAGCTGTTTTGGTTATCTCGTGGTCAGCTGGAAATCGCCGTGGCAACCGAGGATCAGGATCCCCAACAAATCTCTGGCTTCATCAGTGGGAGAAAATCTTGTGACAGTGAGTGATTTTGCTCTAAGAATACTAACTGATGGGATACAGGTGATAGATAAACACTAAATAGCACATTATTGTGAGAAGGAAGAAAAATGCTCAATGGTTTTTCATATCTTTTACAAAAAGTGTTACTTTCAAGTAGTATTCATTCTTTTGAGTCAGCTGCAAGTCTTGGGCATGTCTGCTAATTTTGGTAGTATGACTTAAAAACAGACTCAAGTTTTTTCCCATTATTTTTTGCAAAACAGTTCAAACAGCATCAGATTGGACAGAAAGCATCTTGTTAAGTTTTGGGTCTAAACTTTGACTGGGTCATATTAATGTAAATATGCTTTGTTGTTGCTGAGGAGAAGTGTCCATGCTGCATGATGCTTCCACTGCCATGTTTCACTCATGATGTTTTAGACTTATACCAAACAGGACTTCTAATGTCTTTTTTTAACTAATGGCTTTCATTTTTACATTTTTAATGAACAGCAGATTTGTGTAGTTCAGGATTAATGGCTGCGTTGTGCAGTTTTTTAAAAGTTAGGTTATGTTTATAGGAATTAGATTACAGTGGGCTGAATACAAATGTCTGCCACACTTTTCAGGTCTTAATTTGTTGAAAATTCTGGAAATGATGCAGCAGTCTTCTTCCATTTTAAAATCCCAGTAAAGCACAATAAAGTTTGTTGTTGTAACTTGACAAAATGTGAAAAGGTTCAAGAAGTACTTTTTTTTTTTTTTAAAACACTTGGATCTGGTTCTGAGAAGCAGAGAAAAAGAACACAGTTAAAAACATGGGTTGTGTTGCTGCGGTACTCTGTTCATCCATCTGTGGCTGGTTTTGTCATCCTCCATAAAATACTTTCTTTCTGCGTCCTTTCTTTCAAGTCTTATCGATGTGGGGAAAGCTGTGTTTATAGACCTTATGTTGGACTTGCTGTCTCACCGAGGGTCTGCACACGTGTGTGTGGGGGTGTGGGGTGTGTGTGTGTGTGTGTGTGCGCGTGGTGTGTGAAGCTGTAAGAAAAGGGTTTTAGGAATGCTGTGGACTGCCCAAGTTTTCTTCAAATATAAAAACATGAACACATGTCCTTCTCTGTGTGACACACTATTACTATTTGAACTTAATCATCATGTGTCCACTGCTGTGAAAGGCTTTGATTTCAGTTTTTATTGTCACAGACTGGGATTTATAACAAAAAAATATGCTTGTTTGTAAAATGTGTACACACACACTCACACACACATGGTTGCTGCCAAGGTCAGTGTGCTGGACCTGATTCCTTGTGTCGGTGTTCCAGCATTTTGATTAACAGCATGTGACGTAATCTGGTAAGAATTTAGGTCCAAAGTTCTTCTTTCCCTCTCTGTCTCCTCCATGTCTCAGTCTCTCCGTCCGCTGTCCTCTTTGTGCAGCTTTGGTACCAGTTCTCATGTATGCTGTTGTTCCCTCTGTCTCATATTGAAAACTTTCTCTCCACTTCTGTTACTCATTACCTTCTGTCCCCCTCAGCTCAGTCTTTATAAGGCTCACTTCATTCACCAGAATATACCTCAATCTCAGATGTAACCTTCAGCATTTTCTTATGCAAAGTTGTTTGTGTGCAGCAGCATGGATGTTTTTGGTATGACACAAGCAGACACAGATTCTTGGCTGTGATTAAACATAATTTTTCACAATAAGAGACAAAGCTATAAGAAAATGTAACTCAGCTGTGTGCTTCTGCTGCTGCAGAACACAAGTAGGTATAACTTGTTTCTTTTCCTTCATTCAACCAAAAAGAAAACTTAATTTCAACTGCTTTTGCTGTGTGTGATGGATAAATTAATGAGAGAAATTATGAAGTCCTTGTTATTTATATTTTTACATGAATCTGTCTTTGTCCAATTCAGCTATTCAGAGTGTGATGTCCAGCGGCGATGCGTTGATCCCAGGGAAGACAGGAGGGGTGGGTTCTGCCATCTTTAACCTCCATGGTAATGGGACGCTGGACTACCAGGTATCAGTCTCTTTTACTCATAAACAGTGTTTGTGTTTTTGTTTTCAGGAAACTTCCCTTTCTGAGCTTTTGATTTCACAGACTCAACAATGACCTTCTCTGTATACTAAAATGTTGTTGGGACAAATAGCATAGTCTTCATATTTTTCTAAAAGCATATTTAGCGTTAATGGGGTGTTTAATGCTTGTTCTGCAGGTTCAGGTTGCAGGTCTCACAAGTGATATTGTGGGTCTCACAATAGAGCTGAAGCCGCGGCGTCGAAACAAGCGCTCTGTCCTTTACGATTTAACTCCGGAGTACAGCAGGGCGACCGGGCAGGCGGTGGGGAGCTGGAGTCGACTGGAGGCCCGACATATCCACATGCTGCTGCAAAACGAGCTCTTCATCAACGTGGCCACGGCACACAGCCAGGAGGGGGAACTCAGGGGGCAAATCAAAGTCCTGCCTTACAGTGGCCTGGAGGTACCAAGACATGGTGAGGACCAGTGGAGTGAGGACAAACAGATTAAGGAACATCTAAACAGTAAAAAAAGTACATTGATATGCTTTAAAAATATATTACATTCATTGTCTTTTTCTTTCATTTTCTGTCTCTTCAAGAGCTGCCCACTCCTCTGGCCGGGCATTTTGTGTCTCCACCGGTGCGAACTGGAGCATCTGGTCACGCATGGGTGTCTGTGGATAAACAGTGCCATCTGCACTACGAGATAATCGTCGCAGGTCTTAGTAAGACGGACGACGTGACCGTGAACGCCCACCTACACGGACTGGCAGAGATCGGAGAGTTGGATGACAGCAGCACAAATCACAAGAGGCTCCTGACGGGTTTCTATGGCTCTCAGGTCCGTCTGCTTGTCTGCTTACAAATGTTACTGTAGACCATTCAGGTCAGAAGTTAAAGTTTTTGTTTTGCTTTGAATATAAAAAATTAAAAGTTGTATTTCATATTAACAGCCATTAACGATGCAAAGATATTTAGATTTTAAAGCAGGGCAATCAATAATCACATTTAACTCACTTATTTGGTGCAAATATGCAATGTTAAACTGTTACTATTAAACATTTTTAGTACCATTCAAGCCTGTATTTGGCATCAAACATGGTGCCTGATAAGAAACAAGATAAGTTTGTGTTGGAAAGGAAAACTAAATACTGCTAATATCTCTAACTCAGCATCAGTCAAAGGGATCACAGGGTTAAATGGAAGTAGGACATAGTGTTAAAGTGTTAGAGTGACACTTAAATATTTAAGTGACATTTTAAATATTCAAATGCATCACTCTAAAAACGTCCTAATAAAATATGATATCTAAAGTATTGTATGTACCCTGCAGGCTCAGGGGGTTTTAAAGGACATGAGCATTGAACTACTGCAACATCTGGACCAGGGATCAGCCTTCATCCAAGTCAGCACCAAGCTGAATCCTCAGGGAGAAATACGAGGACGGGTATGCGATGAAGTCACGTGGTCACTAATTTTAATGTCATTGTCTCACTTTAGTGATATGTTAAGCTACAAACTTCCACAATAGTTACTAAAGTCTTAGCAATTAGCTTGAATGACACAATTTGTTGCATGTTTCCTTTGGGATTTTACAGATTAAACACTGGTGCTGAAAATCAGGAAGAGTAAATGTTAGATAAAGGTTAGAAACAATCAAAGTGTTTGCTGTTTGCCAAAAAGCTATGAAACAGTCGGTGAGGGGGATCTGGCAGACCTGATCCACAAAAGTGGCTTAGCACTATGGTTTTTAAAATGTGGTATTTAGAGAAGGTGATCTGTATTCTAAAAGTTCTGCAGCTTCTTTATCACCTGAATCTTTCAGGTGGTTATAGTTTTCACTGGCAGCTGTTTCTCTACAGAGCGCTTAGTTCATTTTATTGGCCTACAGGAACATACAAAGAGACCACAGTTGGCTGTAAACCCCACAGGTGTAATGGTTGATCACTTTGTGAGGTCGTCTTTCATCCCAACTTAATTCTCTACACGTTTCACACACACTTTTACTTTCCTTTTTTGTTCAAATGCCCTCCCTCTCCATCTGACTCCATTTGATGATGCATTTCCAGGTCCATGTCCCAAACAGCTGTAAACCTGGTGCCCCTGCAGAGGTAGAAGAGGCTGAGTTCGATGACCTTTTTCTGAATGACCCCGAGGAGCTGAAGAAAGACCCAAACACCTGCTTCTTTGAGAACCAGTATCACGCTCATGGTTCCCACTGGACTCCCAGCTATGACAAGTGTTTCACATGCAGCTGCCAGGTAAAGAGAGCACTCACATCTTGCTGCACATGGCAATGTTTTTATACAAGACATTTTGCTGAAGTGCTAGGCTAACATTAGCATATTTACTCTGATTTCATAAAACATCTTTTTCCATCTGTAGAAGCGAACAGTGATATGTGATCCAGTTATTTGTCCAGAGCTGACCTGCTCCAGAACCATTCAACCCGAGGACAAGTGCTGTTCTGTCTGTGATGGTACGGTCAACATTATGTTGGGGGTTTTAAAGTCATTCATAGATGTTAGAGTGCTCTCCATTGCCAACCATAAGTTTCAAGGTAATAATCATTTTATGACTATTCTCTCCATGTGCAGAAAGGAGGGAGCTCAAGGACATAAAAGCACCAGAGATGGTGGAGGAACACCTAGAAGGTGGTGTTATAACTCTACTCTATTTTTTACCTTCTTTTGTCTTTCATGTTTTTTAACTGCTGTTTTGTTTATGAGATTTTAGCTCACAGATTAACTCTAAAGCCCCTGTCTTACCCCTGACAACCCTCTTCTCTTGCATTTCCCATCCCTCAGGTTGTTACTTTGAGGGCGACCAGAGGATGCATGCCCCAGGGACCACATGGCATCCCTTTGTTCCTCCCTTTGGATACATTAAATGTGCGGTCTGCACTTGCAAGGTAATAAACATCAATAAATAGGCTCACATCTGGCTGAGTTTACATCTCAGAGGCTCTTTACGGATCGTTTGTGTTGTATTAGGCTGCAAAGAATGTGAAGGGTAGGGAAAATTCTCCTCTGTACTTTAAGAATGTCCATACAACTGGAAAGAAAAGTCAAATTTTTCTGAAGAAAAACTGTTTCCAATCTGTTGTTGTTTTAACCTCAGGGCTCTACAGGGGAGGTCCACTGTGAGAAGGTGACGTGTCCCGTACTGACTTGCAGTCACCCAGTGAGACGGAGCCCCTCTGACTGCTGCAAGGAGTGTCCAGAAGAAGAGAGGACCCCTGCAGGCCTAGAGCACAGCGACATGATGCAAGCGGACGGCCCACGTTACTGCAAATTTGGAAAGAACTTCTACCAGAACAGCGACAGCTGGCACCCCTGGGTGCCGCTGGTGGGCGAGATGAAGTGCATCAACTGCTGGTGTGATGTAAGCATGAAGGAGCTACAAGTTTTTGCTTAAAAGCAATGAAATCCAATCTTTCCCATCAAATAAAGAAACTCTTAATATTGCTTTCTCATTCTCTTTTTCTCTACAGCATGGAGTTACCAAGTGTCAAAGGAAACAGTGTCCTGTGATGACCTGTTCTAATATCACCCGTACAGAGAGCTCATGCTGTCCTGAATGTGCTGGTAAGGAGTGAACACATGTTGATTTACATATTGTCACCCTCCTAAAATATTGACCTAAGTAATTTTTTTTTCCAAAATCACTTTTGGCAAAAAATACCTTAGGCCATTATTTTAGGAAAGTAACAATATTTTTTATTAGCATTAAAATTTCACATTTAAATGCAAATCTATGTCTTTAAAACAAATCTAAACTATCACTGTATGCCTAGATGTGAAAGTGTTGTTTGAAACTCTTATTTTGAAAGAATGTAAGTATAGTTCTCCAGTTGTATTGCAATGTTTCCAGCTATTATTAGCTAGTTTTCAGATTCTTCTAACCCCTTTTTAAAACGAAACAAAACAAAAAAATCAAATAAGAATAAATCTACAACCTTTCCTGCAGAAATCTAAAGCAACATGAAAAGTTCTAAACATGTTTGAATTCTTTTCTCTACATATCTTTTTTTGTCTCACCCATAACATTATTCATCTCTTCTGCTGCTGCTTCCAGGCGCATTGTCTGCAAATTAGGCCTTAATCTTATTAGTGACTTCTAGCAACTTTTAGGGCAGCTGACTAAATCCCTGCTGTGGAGTTGGCAACAGCGTTGCACTTCTGTGTTTGCAGAGGCAGCTGTTAACACCCTGTTGCCATTCTGGTTGACAACACGCAATTACATAAGCACTGAAAAATCTTCTACTTTAAAAAACTGCTTCTGCAGCAACATTTATTCTTTATTTTTAGTTTTAGAAAGAAGTATCAGTGACAGACAAGATAAAATAATCTGTGAGCACTGCGGGAAAACCACAACTGGCTAGCTGTCAGCTGCTAACCAAGCTAGCATTGGCAACTGATTCTGAGCTTTCTATTGACATTTAAATCAAAGGTTTTTTTGATTTGCTAATTTGACTGTTTTTAAAGTATCTGTACGATTTTTGTTCATCATATACAGAACCTCTGACTGTCAAACATGAGCTAGAACATTTAGAACAACAGAGATCCTTTACAGTAGAACAGTTATATCTGTGAAGCAAAAAAAATTTGCATCACATTTCTCATTCATTTTCTTAACTTCTTCCTAGATCAGAAAGACGAAGCTGACCTGATGACAAAAACACCAGGCAAAAGACGAACCTGGAAACAATGAGGATGTGGAATGCCCCCACTTCAGAGATGAGCCCTAAACCCCCTTTTCTAGAAAACAGCTTCCTCCTCCTCCTCATCCCACATGGACTTATACCCAGAGCTGCACACTGGGACCCCCTTATCTCTCCTGACCCAACACCCACCATGTTATCAGCTTCAAGATTGTAAAGAGGAGAGCCGTGCAGAGACTGAAGGGAGTTCAAATGCAAAATAAGGACTTTAAGTAAAGCGGTAAAGCTTTGGAGAGGACCATCCTGGCGTTACTCACACGCTGCCTTCAGTGTTTGTTGGAGTTTAACCATTCCTAAACGGGTGAAAGATGAAGCTGTAGGTCCAACGCAGCTGTTCATCGGACTGAAATCCAGGTGGATTTTAAATAGTAAGTGTTGGGAGAAAAAAGCAGTTTGTATCGACAGAGCTTATTTTTGAAGCACAGCCATAGTTACTGCGGCTCCCACTGGACACAGTGATGGAAAATGTTACTTAAGAAGGCGCAAGTGTGTGAATGTAGGTATTTGTGTGTCTTTCTTTTACTTCCTTTGGTTTTTTAAAAGAGTGTAAGTGAATAGAAGAAGCGTATCTGTGCCCACAAGCCTACAGCTTTTGTCAGATGTAAGAAAATATTTCCACTCTGTATGACTCTCTTTCCTGACAGGATCACTCAGTTTTTCTGGGATAGAGCATTAAAACACCTTCTGTTTATATCATTTCGCCTCAGTTTTGGTTCTTCCTGTTTTGCTTTAAGTCATTTTTGTTTTTGCTCTTTTCATCATTGTGAAATATGAAGCAGGTTTGTATTTTGTATTTATTGAATACTGTTGAAACAAAATAAAAAGGGTTTGTTAGTAAAAGAGGAAATGTCTGCTGATTTATAGATGTTGTTGCTAAAGTTATACACCCATTTCCTCTTTTAGCTGCTGGGGTTTTACCACGCTTCTTTAAATACTGCAACAAGTTATGTTTCTACTAATATCAGAGCAATTGCTGAGAATCACGTCAGAGAAGCTCTATTCTACCAATCCGTACCATCCCTTTTCTCTATTTTCCTCTATGTCCTTCTTCCTTTTCTATTTTGTTTTCTTTCATCTTCTAGCTCGCGTTTTTTTCCTGAGACAGTACATGTGATCAATAAAGATTCATACACAGGCACACAAGTGCATACAGTGGAAGAAAAAACGACGGGGAAAGCACACAGACGGAAACATAAATAGATACTCACAGACTAACACGTCCAAAATTCTCAACCTGGAACACACACATTGTTGCCAGCAGTTTTTCCAACACATCGCTATGAAGCCGTGACTGCTGCGCTCTGCTGGTCAAAATGCATTACTACACTATGATGATGATGATGATGATGTCACCATTTGATGGGCTAATTCGCATCTGCAGTCCTCTGACAAGTCACAAAAATGGATACACAATAACTGCATTGTTTTTATTTGTATTTTTTTCGCTAGTACACATGTCTCTGTACAAGAAAGTTTTGTTGAAAAGTCAAGATGTTCTTTCTTACAAATAATATTTTTCAATTTTAATTTTATTATGTAAAAGATATGACTAATAAAACAAGAAAAAGCTTGAAAACCTGGAGAAATCCCATGTAAGCACAGAGAAAGAGAGAGAATGAAAACTATAAACAAAAGATTTTCCAAATTCAAAACTATTTTCTAGTTTCCATGAGTGTCATCACAGCACTGTGCCAGTAAGACGGTGATTTATACTCCTGCATTTTTCTTCTTGACAAGTCAACTCAAGACTGTGCTGTGAGTCAAACTTTGATGATCACAAAAACACACTCTTGGCTGTTTATCAAACCTTATTTCCAAATATTCTAAACAAAACCAATCAGACTTTTTCTTCTTTTTTTGTTTTGTGGTCACATTTAAATGTTTCAGATAGAAGAACATTTCAAAACAAACAAAGATAGCCGCCTGACCAAACACAGAAAAAAGTTTACAAATCAGAATTTTATTTATTAAGCAATAAGAAATCTGAGTCAGTCTCTCAAAATGTGCAAATATAATTCCATACCATACCAACTTTATTTATAAAGCACTTCATACACCATGAGGACCAAGGTACTGTAACACAATCACAAAATACAACACAATGCAGAATAGACAAGAGAAAAAACACAAATTACATATGAAATCACAGACAGAACAAGACAAAGCGAAAAAACATCTCAGATTGTGTCAAACGCCAAGGAAAAAAGATAAGTCTTTAGCAGGGACTTAAAAGCAGCAGGTGAGGAGGCCTGTCTTATGTCCAGAGGAAGGTCATTCCATAGCTTAGGAGCTGCACAGAAAAAGCACGATCCCCTCTGACCTTGCACTTAGGCTTTGGGACCTTCAGGAGCAACTGATCAGCTGACCTGAGGGAAGGAGGGGGTGTGTAAGGATGTAGCAGCTCAGACAAATAGGAGGGGGCAAGGCCATTTAGAGCTTTAAAAACAAATAACAGAATTTTAAAATGAATCCTAAAATGTACTGGCAACCAGTGTAAGGAAGCTAAAATAGGGGAAATGTGTTCAAATTTCCGGGTGCC
>CAEFZY010007032.1:0-13389 GCA_903066815.1 Brachyrhaphis roseni
GACTTTTAACCGTCAATCTCTATTCCTCAGGGTGAAAGGTTTATCGGATCCTTACTATTTTATAATTTAGAATTTGTAAAATTAATTTAGTAGCCTGAGTGAGTATCCCACCTGATAACAGTGGTTTTGAGTTCATTGATCCCAGCGCTGGAGCCGTGAAGCCGACCAACAGCCCTCTTCTCTCTTAAATCATGAACGAGGTTTGAGGCTGGAGTTTCGTCCAGGTCGGTACCAAAACGCTGTTCGTCGACGTCCTCGGATGTCCAGTCGAGGGCTCCGGGTCATGGCACCAAATTGTCGTGGAAAAAACTATTTCCAAGCACTGTTCAGGTAGAATCACTCAATCAGGTTTATTCATGAATTGTGCACAACTCAGAGAGCTCATAGGACAATCAGTAATGAAGCAAGTCTGGATGCAAAGCTCGCTAGGCTCTCAAGCTCTGCCAGGCAGAGACTACACACGAGTTTTATACCAAGGATAAAGAATTCAAAACATCAGGGTGAGACAGACTGGTTCTGATGCAGCTGTAGAAAACAACTTCCAACCTTGTACATGTAACCCAAATAGTTCTTTTGGTGAGAGTTCACAAGCATTTCATATAACATGACTAGCAGATGTGACCTTATTGTAATTTTTCCATCACATTCCCACTCCCAGACCAAAAAGCACACATTCATATTTGCCCTGAACACCCCGCTGGATCTGCATGAAATGGTTCCTTCCTGCTCGAAGGTGACGGTGTTCAGCAGCAGTTGGTAGAAGACAAGAATGACTGTGGTAGTTACTATGCTGCCAAGAAAAGTAACGAAGTCCTGTTTTCAAAAAAAAAAAAGATAGAGAAAGAAAAAGACAAGAGTGTCAATTTTTAACAGTTTTTTCCTGTTACAAAAAGAGAGAAGTGTGTAGACTGTGAGATTATCAACCACTCAGCATAGTTAGTTTAGCTACAGACTACTGTTTGCCTCCATTTCACTAGCATTTAGTGAACAAAAGAAAAGAAATTACCAACATATTCATATATTTTTCCTGTAACGATAAGTTGTTTCTCCGCCATTAGCACATTTAGCAGTGTATGAATGAGGTTGATTGACAGCGCTAAGACCCGCCTCCTGGTTCTGATAGTGGTTACTTTAGCTAGCAATAGTAGTTCTGGGAGGAGATGGACAAGATTGATCTTTTCACAGATAATCTGTCATAACAAACTGGCACGACATGGTGATCGCTTTAACAAATATGGAAAAAACATATTTTTTTGTTAAAGTTATATACTGCAGCTTGAATAAAATCCAACTTCATAACATTTTTGAGAAATCTGGATTGCTTCATGTATATTTTGCATGTTGCCTATAACTTTTGCTGGTGGAGAGTTACATTTCAGTAAGCTAAAGCCAATAAAAAATTTTATTAAATTATTTGCATAGTGTATGTGGACTGTTGCATGTAAAATTCACGAGCAATAAATATTGTGCTAGTATAAGTATTGGACCAAAGAAATCAAAGCAGTTGCTTTCTTTGTGACGCTTTTTATGGGTCAAATAGACTCAAGAAACTGTAACAGCCGCTGCACAGGAGGGGGGCCAATTAAATTTTTTGTCATGGGGCCCAAGATTCCTGGTGACGCCCCTGCATTTCAGAAAGCACTTAAAGGATTTTAAGTCTAATTTGTTATAATAGTGACACATAATTAAATATTTACATGTAATTATGCTGGATTGTACTGTACTTGTCGATTCATTTTTATACCTTGTCCCTTGGCAAGTTGATGTTATGTACAAAATGAACAGTCGATTATTTAAGAATTAGATTGCACCAACCATCCGTTGACCTTTCTGCATATTGAAGATAGTTATGGTGTTCCGTGAGGCTCGAGTTGGATCTGTTTTTGTTTTTATCTTAGTGATGTTTGGATCCCATCAGTGACAGAGTCCCTGAGGAAACTCAACTCCCAATACCTGTTTCTGGTTTACCCGTCTCTAGATTAAATGTCGTTTACTCTGCTTCCTCACACTGCTGCAGAGGAAACTGCTGAAGGAATTGCAAATTGAAACCTATATTTTTAATCTGACTCGTCTGTAAATCATATTGTTGCGTTTATGACCATGTGGTCACCAGTCAGAGCTGATATAGCTGAAGGTTATCCAGTTCCCTTCCAGTGGATAATACCAGATCATGATGACTGCTCAAGTTTATGTCTAGTAAAGCTCTCTGAAAAGTACCACAACATAAAATTTTTTCAAAGTTGAGAACTAAAATAGAAGAAATGCCTGTTATGACCTATTTTTTATGTCTTTGAAATATCTTTGTGTTTATGCGCCAGGTGCTCCAGAAGTCCTACCAGGCTGTGATAAAGTGGGTGGGTGTTTGTCCCGATCTGTCCTGCATCACAGACCAGCTCAGAGAAGGTACAGCTCTTAGATTTGTCCATGTGTGACAGGAAACACATGTGGACAGAAAGAATCTCCTCTCTCCTCGCTGCTAGGTTTCATCCAGGCGGTGAGAAAGCGTTCTTGTGACACGCGCTGGGAGGCCAGAGACTCCACGGTGGAGTTTCTGGGTCACTTAGTGGGGGCGCCCTCATGCCGGTCGTTTACTGAACAGGAGACGGAACCATCAGATGTTCTCCTGGGCGGCCGCAGCTTTACGGTTCCTCTTCTCAAGGAGGCGCTGCAGGATCCAGAGAGCTATGTGAGAGCCAGCTCCATCTCTGCTCTGGCACAGACACTGACACCCAGCTGGCAGGAGGGGACAGCAGTAACACAGGAGCAGGTTGGCAGAAACAACAGCAGATTTTCCAATCCCACCCAACATTCTCACTGTGACATTTTTAATGACCTGAAGGTCTTTGTTCCTTCCAGGAGGACATAGTAACCCGGCTGCAGGAAGTTCTCTTCCAGGACTCGGAGGGATTTGCCAGGAGGGCTGCTGTGAAGTACTTCATTGCCTGGCTATCCGCTTGTTCCTCCCCTTACTCCTGCTGGCTCCTCATGCAGTCTGTGCCGATCGTCCTCTCTCAGGGTGTTGTCGATCTGGACTGGGAGGTCAAACTTCACACCCTGGAGTTGGCAGAGCTGCTGCTGGACCGAGCCTTTCCGAATCCTTCTCCATCTCATCCCTATGCTGTGATGTCTGACCAAGCCCACAGACTTCCCATTGCAGGTCAACAGTCAGACCTGCTCAGCAGCTTGAAGGATTTGGTCGATCTGAGAGTGGTCTCAGCTCTGTTGTGTGGTGTGGTTGACTGCGACAGACCCGTTGCTCTGAAGGCCTGCCAGCTGCTGCTAAAGCTCCGAGACGTTGTTTCTCCTGTGATGGGTAACGCAGCAGACACCAGAGTTTTCTGTCAACTGGCTGGAGCCAGCGTGATGCAGCAGGTCAGAAAGATCCAGGCAATGGGGAAGGACACCTATGTTGTTTCTGAAGCTTGCAGTGAGGCAGATAAGAAAGGCATATGTGCCAGTGTTGACCCAGAGCGTGTTGGTGTGTGTGAGGTGTTGAGGCTCCTGGATTTAGATGAGAAGCTGAGCATCTTGACCCAAAGCAGTGACCACAGCTACAATTCTCCCCTCTCTCTGCTCCAGGATATCCTGACAGCCGCTGCTGCTAGCTCTCAGCCTGGGCGGGATCCGCGCCAGGAGCTCATAATAGACTGTTACTAACAACCAGACACAGAAACAAACCATCATCAACGAGTAGAATCACATAGGTCATACATGCTGATTTAAAGCTGCAGCATATAACTTTTATAAAAAATCTTTTTTTTTTACATATTTGTTGAAACTGTCACTATTTAGTGACAGTATGTTATGAGACAATATGTGTCATAACATATTATTATGTTATGAGACATAACATCTGTGATTTTTTTCACAATCTGAAAAATTCAAGCTGGTCTGCCATCTCTCAGCAAGTACATGAGGTTGAGTGACGGCGCTAAGACCCTCCTCCTGGCTCTGATTTTCCTGTTTTTAGTCAGGAGTGGTGCATTACTTCAGATTGCAATAGTAGCTCAGGGAGGAGGTGGAGGTCAATCTTTCACAGAAAAAAATATGTAAAAAACATTTTTATTTTTAAAGTTACATACCGCAGCTTTAAACAGACAAATTTCAGTTTTAGATCTTTTATTGACAGGATTACCTGTGATGTGTCTCATTACCTACTCAAAATACAACTTGCCTAATGTTTTGTAGATTTTCCTATGGTTTAAGGAAAAACAAATTATAATGGACAGAGGCAGGAGTTCTTGAGACCTTTCTGGGTTTGGATGCATGTGTGATGGGGCACATTGTCCTTCCTGACCAGACTTCCACCCTCTTGTAATGCCTTTTCATGCTAAGATTAATCTCTGTGTACAAACACGGACAAATGCATTTGCAATCCTGGTAGATATTTGTAAAAAACCTAATAAATTTGTGCAATAAAATAGCTTGCATTGCTTTTTTCCAGAAACACAGCATGTGGGCCTGGAGTTATACGAATGATGAAGGATGTGTAAAACATGTCTAATGCTCACTGTTAATTATGATTCAATTCAAATTCTATCCAAAAATACTTTATTTTCTCAAAGAGAAATTAATGTAACTCATATCCAAGAATCTTCAGACTTGTGGATAGTGACTCTGTGGGCAGGAAGGATCTCCAGTAGCAGTTTGTTTTGCAGTAAATCTGAAGAAGCCCCTGACTGAAGACACAACTAACAGCTCATTATCCACCAGAGAAGATATTCCACAGTATCATGTTCTGGATGACACCATCCAGGTAAGCGGTGCTAAGCCATCTCATTTGCTTGTGCTACTGCTCTCTAAATCTCTGTCTGGTCGCATGGTTAGGAATATGTAGCTTGAACTTCCTCCTCTCTGCTCTTTGGTCCTGCTCTGCATCCATGAAGCCTCCTTTCCAACTCCTCTGGGATTTGATATCATTGTTGAGGAATTATTTTAGTTTTTGAGATGCTAGTCAGCTCCTCATAGTTATAAAATCAATACTTTGATGTCACAGTTGTGTATCGCAGCAAATGTCCAAAAGTAAATATCAAAATCTTTCCAGTTCCTAAGCATGTAAAACTAGAAGGAATAAATATCTGAACATGCAACGACACAACCAATAAAAGGGAGGTGATACTATTTTCATCAATTCACCATGTTCTAATGAGTATAAACTATGTAGCATCTAGTAGCACAGTACAGTCACAGAGGCTCATGAATATCCAAAACTCACTTCCAATTGCACTCTACAGAGAATCTTCTACATCTGGTCAACTGTACTCATTAGTGGATGCTGTAACTGCCTGTACACATAACTTCATGTGTACAGGCAGGGTACCATGTGCCCTCTGTTTCCTGTGCCTGCTCTTTGGCCATCACTACTCTGCATATTCATCCAGTTACATCCACATCAGGCCGTTTGTCAGGATGCTTTATTTCAGGGGAGATTTTGTTAGAGTGCAATCAAGTGTCTCTGATTGTTTGTAATGGATTGTCCTATTTAAAATAAGTTGCCTAAATATTTAAATTAAATTATTTAAGGTGAATTTTCTAAATTAAGAATGTTGCAGATTGTTTAAGGATGTTTGTTTGTTTTTATTAACATTGTTGGTGGTTTATATTTTGTTTATTTAATGGTATTTGCACTTTCTTATGTTTGTGGGTTTTTTGTATGTACCTCACGGGCTGCCGTAGTTAATGAGGGCAGGGCCTATAAAAGCTTGTAGAATCATTGTGCCAATGAATGAGTTGAACTGACAAGATGTTTGGCACCAAGAAATGAATGAACACTTAGTGTTCCCCAGTGAAAACAGCGAGGTATTTTTTGTTTTGTTGTTTGTATTGTAAGTTTATGTTATGTATCCTAATATTTGTATATGTTTTAGTTTTCACGGTGACTTAGGTAACGGTGGTGACTGAGGTGATGATCATGCTGGATCGTCATCAAAGAAAATAAAAACGCTAAATTCACCAGTTGAGACTGGCTGATTAATTCAAGTTCTGGGGAGCTGCTACACTGTTAAATAATGAAGTGTCCAGTAGATTGGGGGATTAACAATATTAAATACTGCACAACATGAAAGGTGTACATGGTCCCAAGACATTATTATTACTGTAATTGTGATTCTTTCTTTCAGAGGTCAAGACTTGATATGAAATCTAACTTCTGGTGTATTATCCAGCAAGTCAGAGCATTTCACTACAGTAGAAACACACTGTTTTACAATCACACCTCACCTTACATCAGAAGAACAGCTTCTGTTCTTTGGGTATAAAGCGTGTGTGCGCACAAAAAATGTGCGGCGGCATATTTTACGCACAAGTCGGCATGTATAAATGTTGATGTTGATGATGTTAATGAGTCATATAATACATTTTTGGAAATATTTATAAGAATTTAAACAAACATCCAAAAATAAATTGACTCCCTGGATGACAGAGATTGGAGAAAGAATGTAAAAAACCCCCAACAAAAAACAAGTTATATAAGGATTTCATTAAGTGCCCAAATCAGGAAAAAGAAGAAAAATATAAAATATATAAAAATAAATTAACATTAGTGCTGAGAAAGCAAAAGCAGGATTATTATGATAGGTTTTTGCAAAAATACTGCAATATTATTAAGGGTACTTGGAATATAATTAATAGTATTATTAGAAACAATAAAGATAGAGATTTTCCAATATGTGTTAAACACAACAACCCTATAGTAGAAAAAAAGAGGATATTGTTGAAGTTTTTAATAAGTACTTTGTCAATATCAGTCCTAATTTAGTAAATAAATTTCCAAAGTTTACAGATGGAAAACATAATCATAAATTTAATAATATTAATAAATTTCTGGGAATAGTGAGTGAAAGTGAGGTAATAGACGTAGTTAAAAAATTAAAAAATTTGAAATCCAAAGACTGTAATGATATTGATGTGGTTATCTGTATTAAACCTCTCACCTATATTTGTAACAGATCATTCTTAACTGGAACCTTTCCTGACAAAATTAAGATAGCAAAGGTTTTTCCAGTCCATAGAACTGGAGACAAACAAATATTAACAAATTACATGCCGATATCATTGCTACCACAATTTTCAAAAATTTGGGAGAAATTATTCATAAAAAGGCTGGACTCCTTTCTTAATAAATATAATATACTGAATGAGCACCAGTATGGCTTCAGGAACAACTGCTCCACAACTTTAGCTGTGATGGAGTTTGTGGAGCACATTGCTGCAGCAGTTGACCAGAAGCTTAATACCGTATGTAGCAGTCCCTCAGACCCAAGAAAAACACGGAGGGCTTCGACGGGTGCAGTGGATTCACATTTACTGCGTTCGAAACCAAATTTTTGTTAACACCGTGAAAACTAAAGAAAAGAAAATACACAAAACATGAATACATTACATAATAACGTTACCTTCACACAAACCAATACAGCTCTAAATATAAGCTTTGCTTCGGCCTATTCCTTTTTTGGTAAACTGGGTTTGTTTATTGTTGCTGTTTGTTTTTTTTCTTTTGTTGTTTCCTGTGTTTGATGTGGACAATTTACCAAAATAAAGTGATTGATTGATTGATTGATTGATTAGAAGAAAAAAGTTAATCATGCTCATCCAAAGCAAATAAACTAGATACTTACTAATATAAGTTAGCATCCTCTGGTCTAATTCCTTTTTTGGTTTGGAAGAATAAGAGTCTAAAAAGTAGTTGCTAAAGTAGTTTTTCTGGGTTCTAAACTCTAAGCCCTGTTCTGGATTGCTAAGTAAGTGTAAGTAAGTAAGTATCTTCTGGACGTCTGGGTTGCTAGATAAGCAAAAGTATTCTCTGGACTTTCTAAGTGTGCTCTACATTTGTAAAAGTAATAAGTACGTCACAGTTTCTAAGTAATAAAAACTAAGTATTCATGTTCTGGAAGAATTTTTTCTGGATTCTAAGATCGTTGTAATTCCTTTTCTGGGTTGCAATAATAAGAGTCTCTCTGCATAATGATCTAAAGAATAATCTAATATTGATCTAAATAGTGAGTACTCTACAGTTTCTAAAATATAAGCTAAAGAGTCACTAATAAACCAGAGTCTCTGGATTCCAAATTTGTCCTAATTCCTTTTCTGGGTTAAAAGTGAGTACTCCACAGTTTCTAATAAAATGAAATAAAAAGAGGAAAAGACACATTAGGGCACATGGCAACATTCAGCTAAAACAAAGGAAAAAGCAAAAACGTGAGTGAAGGCAGTGACATCACAGGGCCATGAAACCACTTTACTCAGCCTCCCGGAAGAAATCCGATAACATGTGGTTATCAAGGCATGTTCTTGGGAGCGCTCAGCTCCACAGCTGCATGAATAACAGGAGGGGTTGAGGTAGGAAGAAGCGTTATGTTTACATATCTTCAAGGAGATTGGAAATATGCAGCCCTTCCAAGGCAACACGGGGAAAGCCAATTCAGATACAAAATGTCTTAGGTCGGGTAGATTATAAATTTCAATCTTCCCTAAAATCTCTCCGATACATCTCAGTTCCCAATTATCTAAATTAGTTTGGTCGTTCCACTGAATCGAAACTAGCAACTTCTCCAAGATTAATTCCATCGATCTTGGGTTTTTGAGTCTTCAGCTGGGCTGCGAGTCTCAGCAAGACTCACATCCAACTTGCGTCTATGTCCATACCAACAGTCTGAGTGTTTGCTAGTTCGGCCAAGTCCGTCACAAATTTCCCGATAAGCCAGGTATCCACAAGCTCCAAACAGCAGAAATCCTGTTATCATGAATAAATACAAGGTGTATCTAGCCGGGTGTGTCCCCACAGGACAAGAGAGCTCTCCTGTGCCCAGTCTTCTCTTCAAGAAAATTTTATCAATTGCATTGAGAGACCGGATGGCCAGATCCATAATCTGTAGATTTGGAGGATGTGCAAAAAAAGGCTCAAAAATAGAGAAAATAACAGCACAAAAACAGAGCAAGGAAGGCAGGCATGGGCAGCAAGGGAGCAGAGGAAAAAAGCGTCCGCCTTCACCGAGAGCAAGAAAGGAAACTAATTAAAGTAACTGAATGCACTGGAGCTCTAACGCCTGTCTGTTTCTGTTATTAAAAGAAAAGGTCACTATTCTATTTTTGGTTCTTTTCATTTCTTCATCTGTGTCAAGTTTCCGTGTCACCACTGTCCCTTGGTTAGAGGCTCTTTATTAAATCCTCAGCGTTTGGAGCATACAGACAGCGGAGAGGAGACTGAGAGGGCAGTCAGTACCTCCATGTGCTGACAGCCTCTCCTCAACTCCATCACATGGACAAACACAGTGACAGACATTTCTGTCTTAAGTTCACTTACTTATGAGTTTATTTGAAAGGTTGTGTTTTCATATTATTATTCTCTGTGTTGTTACTACTTGACTTCTCTCTTTTGTGATACACTATTAACTGTTTTTCTAGGTGTTTGCTTGGGGGTTAGGAATGTTCCCACATGCTTGTGTTACCAGCTGCTTTGATCATTAGCTGTCTGTATTATCAGCTGCCTGTGAAGCTGATTTATAACGGTTCTTGTAGGGGCATGTCCACAGAAGGTCCCAGAACATCTTGTGGGAAAGGTCTTTGATCAATTGTTTGTGTGACTATGCGAAAAAGCCATACCTCTTTTCTTGTAATTATAATAAAAGGCAGTTGAGGACAAAGAGCCGGCGGAGTTGATCCCAGACAGTGTTTGACAGCGGTTCTCCGCGTCTGGTTCTGCTCCCCTCTTCTGCAGAAAAGTAATTTGTGTCTTTGGTTGATTCTTTGCAGGTTGGGAACCAAAATAAACCCAATAATTTCAGAATCGCTATCCATTTACTCCAGAGCTGCAGCAGGTCAGCACGAACATGCTGATTATCTCACCCTGCCATCTCTCCACTGCGCTGCACTCAACTCCACTCCACTCCACTCACTTGTGAAGTAAAACTGTGGTGGATGCTCACTGTGCAGGATGGAGGCTGTGGCTCTCTTCTCTTTCACAGCATCAGAGGCAGATGAGATCAGCTTCCAGAAAGAAGACATCATCAAGGTAAGAATGGAGACATGCTGCATATGTCTGCATATTTGAATGGTTTTTCTGCATCTTCACATGGACTAAGGAGGCTTGTGGATTTGCACTGAAGGTGGTAGAAATGGAGGAAGACTCTTTCTGGTTCACAGCTGAGATTGAGGGGAAACGTGGATTCATACCTGAGAACTACATCTCTCTGCACCCTCATCCGTAAATAATCCATTATTCAAATTGTGTTAATAAGCAACAAATTTTTTTTCTGATGATTTTCTACATTTTATGTGTCACAGCCATCATTTTTGACTAAAATGATGATTTAGCTAAGAATCATCTGAAGGTAATTTATAGTTTCTGTTTGTTTCTTTAGCTGGTTTGCAGGAGCGATATCAAGAGTGGAGGCTGAACAACGACTATGCTGGCAGGATCCTGGAGTGTTTCTAGTGAGAGAGAGTGAATCAGCTCCAGGAGAGTTCTCTCTCTCTGTTAGGTCAGTGAATGCGCCATACCTCTAAACACTCTTTCTCTTCAGTTAAGGCTAACTCAAAGCAGTGGTGCTAAAATAGTTCTATTCCATTGTTTTCATGTTTTTCTTCCAAAAAGACAGAATTTATTAAGTAGGCCCAAGCAACGAAGCACTGTGAAGGCCTATTGTAATCGCAAGATTTCTTATTTTTCCAACAAAGTATGCAGCTTTTTGGAGGCTTAAAAATATTCAAAAACTCACCAAATGTCACCCAAAATTGTCCCCTAACTAAAAATTTTGGATTCCAGTGGAACTTGGGCGTGGCCAAACTGGTCTACAGTGCCCCCTAATGTGAGATAGCATACACCTTATGTTGTAGATATCATAAATTCGGTACATAAGTAGATCCTTCCAAATCAAGAAAAATTGTATCTTGGAGGTAGATCCTAAAGGAGGCGGCCATTTGAGTACAAAGGGCAAATTACGTATGACAGTTTTTCACTGTTACACACCTTGACATATCAGCTTCGGTTTTGGTCAGGATGCAGTTAAATTAGAAAAACTGAGTTTTCGTATATGTTCAGAGGTCATGACTGAGGAGTGAACTTGGCGTACTCATCAAAGCAAACGAAACGCTATAACTTTCACATGAAAGATCAATAACCTATATGCCACGAGTGGTGAGGTACTTCTGTTTAAATTTAAGCCACATTGATTATTTCCAGGTACCGCTGCTCCAATTGTTTTGAGCCATTGCTCCGAGAGCTGTACCATGAACAAGACATAAAAGTTAAAATATCTGCAAGCTACTGGTACAACAACTGAGTTTTGTTGTGTGCTGTTGTGTCTTGTAATTAGCAGGTACAATCCAGTGCTAAGTTGTTCTCATTTTCTTGCTGATATCAAGGCTACAAAGGTCTGTAGCCAAAAGTTAGCCACTAAAGCTAACACTGGTTTGTAGCTGCCTGGCATTTCAAACATGAGGAGATTGAGGATACAACGTCATAAATGGGAAGATGGTTCTTGCTTCATTCAATGGAATAATCTGTTGAAAGAAAATTATGTTATCTGGGAGGAAATCCGCTGCTATAGGAACAGGTTGAGATAAGAGGCAGCGATTCAGCACAAAGTAAGTAAATGTGTTTTGATGTATGCACTTGTGTTATATGAGTATGAAGCCATTTTTAGGCAACTCTTCCATAAGTTTTAACCGGAAACAAAAACTCCTTAGAGGTTATATTACAGATTACATAATATACATTTAACATACAACTGGAGGGTCCCTCCGCTGTCAAAGGCAGCAGCGCTTCTGCCGGAATATTATTTAATTTTTCTATTCTTTTGTAGTTTGCCCATTTTCCCTCTGTGCACCACCCAGGTCCATTTACCAGTTTTGGGACCCGATCAAAACCCCAAGTGACATTACTTTGAGAAATAATCAGATTTTGTTAAGTATAAAACAGGCTTTAATACAGGAAATGATTTACTTGGAGCAGGAGCGGGGCTTCAGGAGGAGATGGAGTGGCGGCGGGTCTATGGGGCCCCGAATGGGAGGCAGAATATGACTTCAAATCTTTGGCAGCTGAAGGAGGAACAGCTTATCCTGCTCTCTCCCGTCCTTACTGATTACTTTGCCTGTGAATTATTTTTAAAGTGACAATTTTTATAGTTATATTTACATTATCGACATCCTAACTGGATTACTTCAACCTAAGGACCAGGGGATTTCCTTACTTTTCTTGCTTTTATTTTATTTTTCTCTCTTCATCTCAAGTTAAACCACCGGTTCTGACTTTACCATGTCAGTCTGTGTGCACGGACTGGACGAGGTTATAAACGACTATTGGGCTGGTTCTCTTAAATCCCATGAGAAAGCGATCCGTGGGCTATACCAGGGCAAAATACCTAAAGGAAACAAAGACTACTGGGCTGGTTATCTTGACGGCCATGAGAATACGACCTGTGTGCTACACCAGGGCAAAATGCCTCCGGCGGACCCCAGGGACATGAGCAGTACTATTTTACAACGACTTCAGTCTATAGAAATGAAGATTAAACTGCTGGAGGTGAACTTTGAGATCAACGCTACCTGTGGAAATGAGACAACTCTTCCTCAAATCAACGAAGAGGTTGTGCGCCCCGCACCAGCCAGCTCACCCTGGAACGCTCAGGGTGCCAAGCCGAAACAACAGTCTCATACTGCAGATCCGATGAGACGACTAACATGGAGAGTCCCTCACCTGGACGAATCAGCGTGGCCGGCTCTGAGCCGAAACCCACCTTCAACTTCTACACCTGCTCCGAAACAAGCAGCTACAACCAAAACGGCTCCATCGACCCCGCTCCCAAGGACAAAGCGACCAGCACACGATGACTCCGTGGGAATTCCACTGAAAAACAGATTTTCTGCACTCCAACCCGAGCCTCTGGGAAACACCTCAGCTTCAAACATCAACAATGAGACAAGACCAACACATCGACCCCGCAAAGCTCCAAAGGACAAAGCGACCACTAGGAAAATGAAAGGTATTTCAAAAGTACTTATTGTTGGAGATGAGGCAGTAAATGGAATCAGTGACGTTTGCAATCCCAAGAAAACGAGAGTGATTTCTTTTCCCGGTGACACTGTATCTGATTTAACTCATAAAGTACTCTCTCTAACCACTGATCAGCCAGATACTGAGACTTTAGTTGTGCATGTTGGAGCCAACAATCTGGCAAAACAAAAGTCTGAGATTCTGAAAAAGGACTTTAATATTCTTCTGAACACTATGGGAAAATTAAAAATGAAGTTATTCCTCAGTGGTCCAATTCCATCACCTCAATGGGGAGACGAAAAACACTCCAGGCTGCTGATGATAAACAAGTGGCTGATTAAAACCTGCTCTGCCAGCTCAGTGACCTTCATCGATAACCTCTGGATCTGCTGGCAGTG